>JAPSGF010000221.1:175401-185825 GCA_035772895.1 Perdix hodgsoniae | reverse complement strand
AGCTGTACCAGTGAGTGGGCACCACTCTGGGGTCCCTGCGCCCGGGGGGAGGGGACACGACACAAAGGACCCTCGTGAGCCCCCTGCTCCCACCGCAGGCATTTGGACAGCGGCAGCAGTGAGTGCCCGGATATCAGCTCCATCAAACGTCGCATCCAGGTGATGCCAGGCCCACCGCCCCCGTCCCGCAGAGCCCGTGGGATATCGGTGCCCTGAGCGCCCCGCTGCGCCCACAGAAAGCCACGCACGAGATGGACATGTGCTACGGGAAGATGGGCAGCCTCTTCCGCTGCGGCTCGCGCCAGACCCTCTTCGCCAGCCAGCTGATGCGCTACGCAGACCTTTATGCCGCCTCCTTCCTCAACTTCCTCTACTACCCCTTCAGTTACCTTTTCCGGGCACCCTCTGTCCTGGTACGCCCGGAGCTGTGCCTCAGTTTCCCTCCCCGCCCCTCCGATGTCCCCAAGTCCATCAGGAGCCGGGTGCCAGCCCCGCTCCCACCCCGTCCCCCTTCTGCAGATGGCCCACGAGTCAACGGTGGAACGCGGCCCCGTGGATGCTGCAGAGGGAAGCACGGCTCTGGAGCCGCAGCTGGACTGGCGCAGCCAGCAGGTGGGGGCAGAGCTGTGGCACAGGAGCCGGGCACCCAGCACCCGCGGCCCAGCGCTCACTGAGCCCCTCTGTCTCAGGACCCGGGGCTCCCCCAGGACTCCGGCGGAGAGGAGGAAGAGGATGGTGAGGCCTGAGCCCGCGGGTGCTGCCCCTGGGGCTGATGGCAGCAGAACATCCCCGCACCACGGTTCCCCCCCTCCCCACCCCGTGAGCTGTTGCAGGGCAGCACAAGCAGCTCTCAATCAGCTCCAGCCCTGGAAACTGCTCTTGGGGGATGGTGCCCCGACGTGACAAGGGCCTGTGGCCACTGCTGCTCCCTTTTACCTGCTAAGAGTCCCAGCCTCTCCCCTTCTTTACCTTTGTCTATTTATAAAAGGCATGTTAACTTCTGCCAAAGTTTTATTGGAGTCGCAGAGGAATAGAAGAGACATAAATTACTTTTTTTTTTTTTTGCAAAGGAAAATTCCTTAACCCCAAGGCTGGGGAAGATTGGAGCAAAGGGCAATTCCTAAGGCCTGGGCCGGCAGCTGGGACAAGTGCTATGGCTGCATGCAAGCCCTGGGGCAGCTATGCAATGCTGGTTCTGCTGCTTCTGCAGCTCCTCAGCCAGCTGAGGTTCCTCGATAAAGATACTCACAAAGCTTGAGTGGGGAGGAGCAGCGGGGCAGCAGGACTGCTGCTTGCTAGGGGCAGGAAGGTGAAGATGGGGCTCTGCTCTGTGCTTAGCAACAGCAGAACCATTGTGCTCCTCTTTCGGGGGGGGAACCTGCAGCACCTTGGGCTCCGGGTGCTCTCACAGCACTGAGCTGAGCTCTCCTGGTGGCAGGAGGCAGCAGGGTTGGTCCCAGGCAGGGCCTGGGTGTTCCTTCTTCAGGAGCAAACCCTTGGGATGTCACTTCCCAAGCCTTAAGAGGCACCCAGAGCACTGCAGCAACCGCAACCATCGGCCAGCAGGAAAACCAGGGTGTGCTTTGGGGTGGAGGAGCCAATGGCTGACCCGACAGCACAGAGCCCACATCTCCAATCCTAAACCTTGCCCACCACCTCACTGGCTCACGCTCATCCCTAGTGTAAAGTTTTAAACACTTAAAAACAGTGAAAAAGGCTGAGAAAGGCTACCCCTGCACAGTTACATCTGAGAGGCAACGGCGTAAATGCAAGGTAGCCCTCAGGGAATCTCTCAGCAACATTTGGGGCTACAGACTCAAAACCTCCATCTCTGCCACCTCTGGCAAAGCTTTGTTCTTCCGGAAAAAGAACTGAGTCTCCTCATCATCATCCAGGATTTCACTGAGGGACGACACCACGGGGTCGTGGTCTCTCAGCATCTCTGGGTAGTGGCTCCCAGCCCTCTCTATGCGCAGTGAGCGCCGCACCGGAGTCAGGAATTTCAGCTCTTGGGCTTCTGGCAGCTTCCTTGCTCTGCAGGGAGGAAAGGCAAAAGTGTGAGTGAGGCAAAGCCCACAGGGAATGGCACAGGGTGGTTGCTGACAGCAGCTCGGCCTCACCTGGGCACAGATGTCACCTGCAGCTTGATGGAGGAGACAGGCAGGCTGCTCGGGGCAGGCTCTGTTTGGCACGGAGTCACAGCTGTGTGCTGCCTCTCACCTGGGCAAGGCGTTGTGGGCTCCCACAGAAGGTGTTGCTCAGGCTTTTCCCCTGACAGGAGAGAGGGAAGTCATAGATCAGAGTGGCTTTGGTCGCAGGGGACCTTAAAGAGCACCCAGCTCCAACCTGCTGCCATGGGCAGCGTTGCCAACCACCAGCTCAGGGCTCCATCCAACCTGGCCTCAAATGCCTCCTGCAATGGGGCACCCACAACCTCTCTGTGCAACCTGTTCCAGTGGCTCAGCACCCCATGAGTGAAGAATCTTCTCCTATAACCTAATCTAAATCTCCCCTTTTAAACTTAAAGCCATTCCCCCTTGCCCTGCCATTATCAGAAAAGTCAGCCTCCCTTCTGCTTGTAAGCTCCCTACAAGGACTGGAAGGCTGCAGTGATGTGTCTCTGCAAAGCATGGGGAACACCGGCCTGCCAGCCAGCCCCTGCGTGCACATGTTACCTTCTGATGGTTGTTCTGCAGTCTTCAAAATATCAAGGACAACTTCTCTGAGCTCCTGGAGTGGCTGCAAAAAAGAAAGGAAGAAAGAAAATAAGAATCAGGACACACGGGGTCAAGGCAGGCAGGGAAAGAAGACTACAGTTCAGAAAGGAGAGGAGAAAAGGTTCCTGCTACCTCTCTCAGGGAAGTGCGGATGGCCACAGCTGCACTTACACTGTGCAGGCCAGGCTCAACGTGCTGCCAGCTCACTCACAGCCCTCCCTGCCCTCCTCTGGCCCTGTGCACACGTTGCCTGAAGCGGTTTTGTGGAAGCAACCAGGACTTAACAGGCTTCTTACTCACCTCAGCACCAGCACAGACTGCTGCTTTATACAGCCCCGTCACATCAAAAGGGCCGTTGCGGGCAAGCAGCTTGGCCTTGCAGATCCAGAACTTGGCACACTTCTCTGCGCTGGGCTCGTGGCGCAGTATTGTTGAGAGCTCTTCTGATGGGATGCCCTGCAAGACAAGGGTGAAGTGCTGGAGAAGAGGTGGGCACTGAAGAGCTGCCTGCATGCGAACATTCTCCCAAACAGAAGGCAAAAAGGAGGACGGTCTGAAGGCTGCACTTTGCACTCACAGTCCACAGATCTCCTACATGACCTTGGGCGGATGATACAGTCTTTCTGCCTCCATTTTCCCCCCAATAAAACGAGCCTGCCATTTCAGAGGGAAGTTGAGGGGCAGGTTTTTCAGAACAGGGCCACCAAACCCAGAGCTGGGCCAGCAGATGGCATTCCCAGCTCAGCTGGATCGGTTCAACCAGCCTGGGCTGCTGCTGCAGGAATCCCTGCTGCAAGATGCACTGCTACAAATCAGGACGACCGCAGGGACGCCCGTACGGTGGCTATCAACCCGTGTTCCTTGTCAGTGCATCTCACTGCATGCCATCAAGTCCAGGGGTGAATCGAGCTCGGTGACTTTTCCTAAGCCAAGCAAGAATGCCTTGCTTCAAGAAAAGAGCAGCCTGGTAACGTAGCCCTTTTCCCATCCCCACCTCCTCGATGAGCTTCAGGCACTCTGTCAGCAGGGCATTGATCCTGGTAAGGTAGAGCTGCTCTGGCTCCTCTGGCTTTTGCTCCTGCTGCACAGTGCTCCTGTGGGGAGGCTTCTCCTTCTGTTTCATCGGCTTTTTGGGGGGCAGCATCATAGGTGGCCGTTTGTAGCACTTGCCCTTGGAGGCCAGCCACTGCTCCAGCTGTCTCCTGTGAAAGGACCAAGGGATCACTGTTACCACCACAGACCACTGGCACTTGCTGGGCTGCTGCCTGTCTGCCCTTTGGATTTCCAGCTGCTCGGGAAGAAGTTCTACTCTAAGAATCACTTCCGAGCCAGGCTGGGAGATGCAAACCCTCCCACATTTAAGTGTGTCCTCTGAAGATAAAATGGGAGAGGCAGCACAAAGCAACAAGGCTGTCTCTTCAGACACTGCTCGCTCACTGCTGTCTGCAGGCAGTCAGTTATCACGTGGGGGAAATGAAGAACCCAGAGGACACCAAACTTCACCCTCACCCCACTCTTCTGCTGCAGCATCCCCACAGTTTAGACTGCAGCTGGGGCCCTGCAGCCGGCTCAGTGCCTCACTCTGCTGTCCCCTGGAGGGGAGAACAGTCAGCAAGGATGGCACTTACCTACGATCTTCTGGTGTTGGGCTCTTGGGAACACGCCCTGCATGCACTCCGTGCGTCTGGGGCAGCTCTGGTTTGTGCATCTCCCTCCTGCTCCCAAATTCACCCCGATTTCCTTGAGATCTGGAGCCGTAGGTGCTGGGAAGAGACTGCTTTTTGGGGACTCCTGCTCGGGATATTGCTGTGTGCCCAGAAGGAGCTGTCTTCACATCCCTCCTGTCTGCTCCCCCTTTAGCTATGGGTCTTTGCCACTGCACTGTGGTGCACAGCTTCAGGCTAGGTGTCCTCGTGGGCCCATTTGTGGTGCCCTGGGGCTGGCTGGAGGCTGGAGGCTTTGCAGGAGCTCTATTGGAGTGCTTAAGAATTCCCAGAGCCGTGCCAAGCTTTCCCACAGGTTCCCTCGCTGCATTGTTGTTTTCCTGTTTTACAACTGGCTTTTTATGTAGCAAATGTGTAGAATGAGCAGGTAACTGAGGGGGTTGCAACGGCCGAGTTGTGCCACTTGGTTTTGGGGATGCACTTTTTGAGCCTGGCAGGGGTTTCCTGAATTGCTCCCGAGTCAGCACCTCCTTAGTCTGGCAGCTATTAGTTCTGTCCTTTGGGCCCTTGACAGTCCTTGACACAGTGCCTGAGCTCTGCCCATGAGCCAAGGCTCTCTTTCTCCCCAGATTGTTCCCATTAGACTGAAAAGTGTTGCTGGGCACAGGCTTTGTAGCTCCTTGTGCTGGCAAGTTCTCTTTGCCACAGCCAAGCCGTTTCTGCAGGCCCTCATTCAGGGAGCAAGGTGCCCTGGGCACATGCTGGCCACTTCCAGTCTTCCCTGGCCTTCCAGGGTTTAGGAGACAAGAGGCAGAAGTCGGAAGCCTCTCTCTGGGCTTTGCAGAGAGGTTTGTGCTCGGAACGAGCCCTGCAGGCAGCTCTGTGCTCTTCCCCAGCTGCTGTGGCCGTATCACTGCTACCCTCTGCGATGCACGCGAAGACTGCTGCAGCGCAGCGTGCCCAGCTGGATGTGCAGGTTTGGCAGCAAGCTTGCCATCCTTCCAGGTGCTCTTTGCTACCTTTTGGACAGCGCCCTTCTTGTTCCTGTCGAGCTGCAGAAACAAAGAACCTCAGGCAGGGCCCAGAGCAGAGCTCAGCTCAGTCACACCCCGTCAGCTCGCTCCCACTGCAGCCCCACCAGCCCAGGGGATGCGCACAAAGCCCTGCAGGGGAAGCAAGGCCAGTGTAACACCCAGCACCAGGACTGAGGACAATTCTCTCAGCTTAAGCCCCTCTGAAAACGAATCAGTTGTCTCAGGGCCAGATGTTTAGCAGTGTGTTGACTCCTGCTTGCCTGGGGCCAGGAACTCACTGTCCTGGTTTGTGTACCCCGTTCTGCCTGAACGCACTTCAAGCATGAGATACAAAACCAGACTGAAAAGAGTTCTCTTCTACTTACATGTTCTGCTTTAGAAACTGGTTTTGAGAGTGGATCCAGGCGATTAGTCCGGTCCTTTAAATAGGTCCTGCAGAAACAAGTTATCCAAGCACTGAGCAGCTGTTCCAGAGAAGCTGAAATACCTAAAGTGCTTCTGGTTGCCACAGCCACCAGAGCTGATGAGAAGCGTTTTGAAGCCTAAAAGCTGTCAAGGAAGAACCACGTAATATTTCTTTTCCTTCCGCGTGGCAACGGAAAAGTGACACGAAAGACTGTTGTTGCATAACTCACAACTTCCACTGACGAGAAAAGAGATCAAAGCGCTTCCTGCAGCTGATGGTGCTGGGCAGGACGTGATGGGAACTCACTTAACAGGTCAGGCGTGGCAATGAGCTTCTCTCTGATTGCTTTTAAATGAGCTGAAGATGTCCCTTCCGAATATTACCCTACCCCAGGAGGCTGCCAAAATGCAGCACTCAAAACTGGACTGCCTTTCTGCTGCACGAAGCTGGTAACGCAACCAAAGGCTGTCCTGCAAACCCAAAGCCTGGGATGAAAAAGCTTCATGGAGATTCAGAAGACACCCAGCAGACACGGTATTGAAGAGCAGGAAATATCAACGCTCAAACTACGTCTGTACTGACGCTGCCAGTAACAGCAGAGCAGTGCCAGGACACTGCAGGAGCTGTCCCAGCCTCAGCTTTGACAGCTGGCATGGGGCCGAGGCTGCTCTCATGAGCGAGCCACTGCAGCAAGAAGGCAGGTGCTGGTGATGCAGGGACAGCTGCACACCTCCACTTACTTGGTACTGGGGCATTTCAGCTTCCTTTTGGCCTCCAGGTACTCCTGGAGCTTTCTTCTCCTCTCTTCTGCAAAGAAAGAGTCAGAAAACATAGTGCACACGCAGCCCTCGGAGCTCTGGGGATGAGCATTACTACCGAGCTCCCTGCTGGGGCACAGTGCTGCTCGCAGACCCCCGGCACACACGAGGCACCGCCTGCAGCCCCCCGGAACAAGAAGAGCTGTTTGGTGCTTACAGCACGAAGCTGCCCACAGCTCAGTCGTGGGGAGCTTTGCAGGCCTGTAGGACGGGTGAGGTGCTGCCTATGAGCACCACCAGCAATGGGGCACCCGCAGCTCCCCCAGGCTGCCCACCCCATCCGAGCTCCGTTTCCCCTCGTCCTATCGCATCACCCAAAGGCTGGCTCTCCACCTTTCTGCTTTCACACGGGGCAGGAAGGCCCAACTCACAGTGATCGCTGGGGGCTCTGGGTGCACCCAGCTCAGCCCTAACACTGCATCCCTTCCCGCCTCCACGGCCCCCAGCACCGCCCCCAACCCCCATTTCACAGAATGGCCGGGTTGGAAGGGGCCTCAAGGATCGCCAATCTCCAACCCCCTGCCACACGCAGGGCCACCAACCTCCGCATTCAATACCAGCCCAGGCTGCCCCATCCAACCTGGCCTTGAACACCTCCAGGGATGGACGGGGCGCCCACAGCCTCTCTGGGCAGCCGTTCCAGCCCCTCACCGCTCTCTCTGTTAAGAACTTCCCTCTGACATCCAACCTCAATCTTCCCCCCCTCAACTTCAAGCCATTTCCCCTCATCCTGCTGTTGTCAACCCTTTCCAAGAGTTGATTCCCCTCCTGCCTGTAGGCTTCAGGCACTGAAGGCTGCAATCATTCACCCCCCAGCCTTCTTTTCTCCACGCTGAACCAGCCCAGCTCCCTCAGCCCGTCTTTGTCGTGGAGGTGCCGCAGCCCCGCTCATCTCCGTGCTCCTCTGGCCCCCCTCCAGCAGCCCCCCGCCCTCCTTGCCCTGGGGGCCCCAGCCCTGGACGCAGCGCTGCAGATGGGGCCTCACGAGAGCAGAGCAGAGGGGGCCGATCCCGTTCCTGCTGACGGAGCCCAGGCTCCCCTTTCCTCTCCCAGCTGCCATCACACCCTGCTGCCTCCCGTTCAGCTCTTTCACCCCCCCCCCAGGACCCCCAGGTGCTTCTCTGCAGGGCTGCTCCCACGCACCGCTCCTTCCTTCACGCAGTCACCCCACAGGCGGCCCGGGCTCCCCGCGCCCCCACGGCCGGGTTCGGATCCCCGCTGCCGGCGCTCACCTTGCGCAGCCGCCGCCATGTTCACAACCCGCCCCAACCGCCAGCCGCGCCCATTGGCCGCCGCCTCTTTCAAACCGCCCAATGGAGAACGCCGAGAGGGGGCGGGGCGGAGGGGGGTGAGCTGCGATTGGGCGAAGCGAGCGGATGGGGCGGGTACAACGGGAGCCGCGGGTGGGGCCGGAAGAGCGCGTCGGCCAATCGCAGTCGTTTGTGTGAGAAAGCGGGCGTGGTGGGGAGGAGCGGGGCGGAGGCGGCAGAGGGGCGGCGGAGGGGCTGCGAGGGGGAGGGTCTCTACGAGGGTCTGCGGAGGGGCGGCTCTGGGCGGGAATGGGGGCTTCTTAAGGAGACGCAGAGGGCGCTGGGGGGCTCTGAGGGGTGCAGCAGGCCCCAGTCTGTGGGAGCGCTGCTCCTCCGCCCCCCAGCGATCCCAGAGGCCCACGCTGAGACACCCGTCCACAGGGAAGCTTTTATTTCTCCGGTCGCACCCCAAGAAGGGGGAGACGAAACAAAAACCATCGTAATGGTGGTAAAAATATATATATATATATATATATAAGTTAAAAGCAACAGGACGGTAACCGAACATAAACAAGGCGTGAGTCGGGCCCACGGGGCCCAGAGCGGCTATTCCACGTGGAACAGCGTGGCGGGGCAGCAGGGCCTGTACTCGGTACATACGGCACGGAAACCGGCGACGGGCCGGTTTGGGTCGGGGAGGGCAGTCAGTGCCCACTCAGCAGCTTGTAGGTGGCAATGTTGACCTCGTCGGGTTGGTTGGTGACGCCCACGGGCTGCCGGGGTTGCAGGGAGGTGCAGATGAACCACCCGGGGAAGGCGGCCGACTCGAAGCGCGTGGTGCCCTCGGCCGGGCTGTCCAGGCGGTAGAAGATGAAGCGGGTCAGCTCAGCGCTGTCAATGTCCCGCGTGACGTCGGCTTCCTGCGATGGAAACGCGGAGAGGAGGCTCAGCGGGCGGCCGGGTGGGGATGTGGGGATGTGGGATGTGGGATGTGGGATGCTCACCTCCAGCTGCAGCGTGGGCTCGGCGCCGCTCAGCACGCACGACATGTAGAGCTTGTAGCCCTTGATGCCCAGCGCCACTGGTGTCTGCCCGGCTCCAGTGCTGCCCCTTGGGCCTCGGGGTCGGTACAGCGCAATGTTGAGCCTCACTGTGGGGAGAAGGGACGGGTGAGCGGGCGTGCTGTGGGGTCAGGGGGTAGGGACAGGGACAAGGATGCGGTGCCCTCACCTTTCTGGCTGGAGGAGGGCCCCTGGAGGTGCAGGGCCACCAGCTGTGTGGGCGACTCCAGCACAAAACACCTCTGGTTGATGTCGAAGATGTCAAAGGACTGTGAGCGGGTGTAGCGGAAGGTGGGCGCCCCGGCGTAGCTGCTCTCCAGCCGCTGGAAGGTGACGGGCTCTGAGGGGGACAGGAGGTCAGCAGGTGGCAACAACACCCCAGCAACCACCCCTCCTCCTCCAGCGCCCCGCTCCTACCAAAAACCTCCTCCAGGAGCGCACTCAGGTCGCTGTCAGCAAAGTCCCTGCGCTTCGGCCTCCGCAGCAGTTTGGTCACGGCCACCACCAGCACGGCAACCTGCCGGAAGCTCCGGGCACCGCGACCCTTCCTCACCGTCACCTGCACGCCCACCGCAGTGTGCTCAGAATCCAGGCGAGGCTTCTGCAGGGAGAGAGTTGCAGCTGAGCACCCCACGCTGACGTGGCACCGTGGCGCCGTGGCACCGAGTCCTCCCGTCCGTACCTTCTGAAGGCAAAGGCAGGAAGGGCCATAGAAAGTCTCCTCGCTGAGGCTGGAAGGTAAAAGCGGACGGTGAGCTTTGAGCCACGCGAAGCTCAGACCCTCAGTGAGCCCCCAGCCCGTCTCAGCACTCACCTGCTGCTCTCCAGCACGTCCAGGTCAGGAACAAACGCCATCTCTGTCCCCGATGTGAAACGTGAGGGCGAAGGCAGACTGCGGTGCTGTGCTTCTGCTCCTCCCGCCGCCTTCAGGGTGCTCTGAGCCCAGCTGCTGAGCGACGCATTTTCAAGGAGCGCTGGAAGGAAGCGGCTGCTGCGCGGGATTTCCACGTTTCGCAACACGCCTGGGGGTTGCTGAGTTTCGTATCTGCAGCGCCGCGGGCATCAGCACCACCTCTGCTGTGTTGTGCTGTGGGGCTGAGCGGGGCTGTGCTTTGGGGTCACTGTAGATCTCAGGGCATGCTTTGTGCCCGTGCTTTGGGGCTTAGCGGGGCCAAGTTTTGGGGTTAGTATGGGACTCGGTGGTGCCATGATTATGGGTCCATGTGGGGTACTGTGGAGCCATGACTCGGGATCGACATGGGCTGCAGTGAGGCTGTCATTTGGGGCTGATATAGAATGCAATGGAGCCATGCTTATTGTAGAGCTCAGAGCATGCTTTGCACCCGTGCTTTGAGGTCAGCATGGTGTCTGGCAGGATGGTGCGTTGGGATCATCGTGGGTCTCAGTTGGGCCACACTTCAGAGTCAGTGTGGGGCCCAGCAGGGCGATGCTTTGGGATCGGCGTGGGGCCCAG
>JAPSGF010000221.1:162693-175001 GCA_035772895.1 Perdix hodgsoniae | reverse complement strand
GGGCGGGCCGGGGCCGGCGGGGCGGGGGGCGGTGGCCGCTCGCCGTGTCCTTGGCGCCGCCGCCCGGGCGCCTCAGGGCGGGGGAGGGGGCGGGGCCGCCGCGTGGACGGGCAGCTCGGCTCGGCCAATGGGAAGGCGGCGGCTCGCCTCGCGCCGCTCCGATTGGTGGGGAAGGGCGCGAAGCCCGCGCGGCGGAGGCGGGCGCCGATTGGCGGGCGGGGCGCGGGGGCGGGGCCGGGGCCGCCGACCCGCCGCACGTGGGGGCGCGGGGTCCGGGACCGGAAGCGGAGCCGCGAGGTTTGCGGGCCGGGATTTGCGGCGCGATGCTGCTGGGTGGCAGAGCTGAAATTGGACTCCGATGTTTTTGTCCCAAAGCTTTTTTTCCCCCCCTCCCCCCGCACGGTTCGGTCAGCCCAGGACTCTCCCCGCCTGTTTTGTGCTTTAAACTTCGGGTTGGTGAATCTCTGCTGCTGCCCCCGGGGCAACTCTTGTGGAGCGGAGATCTCTGCCCTTAATACCTGCGGTGAATCAGGGCCCAGGAATGCTGTGCTGCCGTCCCCTGCTTGCAGCAGCAGCTCTGGAGGTCTGGATGCATCGACCCGAACCCTCTGCCCCAAAATCCTGAGCTTAGAGGGGGGAATTGGAGCTGCTGCAGTGCTGGAGTCTAGAACAAAGCAAATGGGGAAGCCCAGCAGGTGACAGAGCGGTAATGGGACCACGTTCCCCTCCCATTGTAGAATCACAGGTTGAAAAAGACCTTAAAAATCTTCCAGTCCAACTGCACGGTGCTGGGAAGCTTGGTTTGCTGCTGTGGGGTCACCTCCAGCCCCGTGACGGCCCTGGGCAGGCACAGGGCCAGGTGGCACAGTCCTACACGTCAGCGCAGCCCAAAGAGATCTCGTTGCTCATTGCCCAGGGCTCTGTTGTTGGCCTTCGTCAGCAGCATTAGTGGGGAAGAGATGAAGGGATCTGCCTGGGAACCCGTGTCTGAGTGGGGAAGAGCCGCTTTGCTCTGCTCACAGCCGTGGTCCTCATAGTAGGAAAGGGAGCAAAGAAGCAAGCTCTCGTTATGCAAACCCCCCCCCCAGAGACTGTTTTCCTGCGTCCCAACAGGACAGGGTCAGCTGAGCGCAGGGCAGTGCAGCATTCAGCAGTGAAACCCAGCTGGTAAGAAATAAATCAAGTTGCTAGCACTGCTCTGGGCTGGTTTGGCCCCCGTTTGGGTGGAATTGTGGAGCTCCCGGGTGTCGTGCGGGGTGGGGATCGCCTGAACAAAGGTTGTTGCCAGGTGTGGGGGTGCTCGTGCTGCCTTGCACCGTTCCTGAAGCTCTTTTTGTTTCTATTCCAACAGGAGGTCGTGCGAGGCCGCCGGGCAAACATGTTTAACTTAAGGACTTGTGCTGCAAAGCTGAGGCCACTGACGGCCTCTCAGACTGTTAAGACAATTTCCCAACAGAGGCAGGCAGCACCCAGGACGTTTCACCCCATCCGGTGCTACAGCGCGCCGGTGGCTGCCGAGCCCTTTCTGAGCGGGACTAGTTCAAACTATGTGGAGGAAATGTATTATGCGTGGCTGGAAAATCCCAAAAGTGTACATAAGGTAAGGAGCAAGCTCTCCGCGATGCCGCCTCCGCTTCTGCGTGCGCGTGGCCCTGGGTGCAGGTGAGTGCAGGAGTCCCAGGAGGATTCAGCTGGCTGCGGATGCCCGTCCCGCTGCGCTTCTCCTGCAAGCAGCAGCTGCGCCAGAAGCTTCTCCTCCCGAGAGCGACCACCCTGCGCTTTGCATGGAGTTCTCCGCATCCTGGATCGCACGTGGATACGAGGAATGGCCTCAGAGGGAATCCGCCCCGCTGAGCTCCAGATGCTGTCTGCTTTCCAGCCCTTGCTGCTCCCCAGCAGGGTTCATTCTGGGGGCGAGGAGGGAGAGGATGCTGTGGAGCAGCATGCAGCCATCACACAGGGCTCGGGGGATGTGGAAGGGATCTCGTGCTCCCGTGTCAGCAATGAGCTGTTTCCAGAGGCGTTGACCCCACGTGTCCAAACCACAGCCACAAGCAGGCTGCTTGCTGCTACAGAAGCCCTAAGGCGGGGTCAAAGCCAAGTTCTCAGCCTCTGAGTGTCACTTAGAGCATTTCTGAGCACCTCGGGAGCCCCGGGGCTGCAGCTCAGTCCCACCGACCGAGGTTTGCAGTGAGCTGGTGTACAAACGCGGCTCTGTGGCTTTTCTCCCTCTCTGCCCTGGGTGAATCCCGTTGTGTTTTGGTGCTGCTGTTGGGATCCCTTACAGCAGCCGCAGAGCCCGTGCTGCTGGTTGGGGCCAGCCCCGCATGCTGTGTGGATGCTGAGGGACCTGCGGCTGCAGGCTCTCCTCTTGGACATCTCCAAACCCAGCTCTGGGTGCCAGCTAGGATCCAGGTGGGACCTGAGGGGCCTGGAGATGCTTCTAGCCGCAGCCATGCCGTGCTCCCGTGCTGCTGATCCCTGCATCAATCCCCTGGCACGAGGTCATCTTGGCGACTTCATACCTTGCCCCAGGACCACAGGGAAAAAACTGTGCTGCCAGGGAAGCGTGGTGTGACCCCAGCTGATAGCTGGGAGGGCGCGGCGTCCAAACCCAGCAGCCACAGCTTATCTCTGCAGATAAGCAGAAACTCCACGCCTGTCCCGGGGAGGAGCTGGGAGTTTTGAGTTTTGGCTCACCAGAAACCTCCCTGCCCTCCCATCCCCGCCTGCCTCCGGGCGCCGAGCAGGGCAAACTCACTTCCTCCATCCGGGTCTGATTGCTGAGGCTGCAAAAACGTGTTTGTTTCATTTCAGGAAGGAGGGTTGTTTTTTTTCTTTGCTTTTGTTTCTTTTTTTAATTATTTTAAGCTTTTTTCCCTCGTTCTGTCCTTCATCTGAAGCTTCCCAGTAGAGAGCTTTGCTGGAGTAAGACGAGCAAATGGGAGCTAAGCTGGGGAGGGAGGAGTTGAGGGTGGGGGGGGGATATTTCCCAATGCTGGTGGCTGCTGGGAGCCTTCCTGGTGCTGGCCTCTTCCCATTGCTGCTCCCAGACGGAGTGGGGACGGGCTGCTTGCTGTAGGGCTGAGGAGCTGGGATGCTCTCCAGCAGCCCCTGGACGCATCCATGCCGATGCGGGTCCAGCTTTGCCCCTGCCCAGCAGGCGGCGTTTGGTGCCTTCTGCTCCTGCCAGCGTTGCATCAATGTGCTCAGGAAAGGCTTTGGGAACAGCCTCAAATGCCGTACAGAAGTGCAGGCAGGGAACACCCAGGGCTTTCCTCCTCCTGTTGGAGAAGGGCTGGTCTGGCACGACTCGCCTTTGGTAAACTGGCGCCAGCTTTTCCCCTCGCCTGCGTTGTTTGGTCTCTAAGAGTCTCTGGGAGGACCCATCCCGTTCCTTTGCCAGGAATTGGAGTCCTGTGCTTTCCTGGGCCCAAAGAACCCTTTGGTTGTAGCTCTTGCTGATATCCGTGTGCCCCGATGAGGTTCTCCCCGGTGGGACACCCCAAAAAAGATGCCTGGCTGTGGGGTGCTGCTGCTTCACCTCGTTCCTCCTGCTGTGCCCCGTCTTCCACTGACCCTCAGCAGTGGAGAAGCAGCAGGGCTGTGCTGCTCGACACACCTGTGCTCATCACCGTTGTTGCTGGGGTGCAAAGCGTGCCTGGCAGCCCTGCGGGAGCCATCCCAGGCTGCTTCAACCCAGGAATCCTTGCACCAGCCTCAAGGATGGATGGAAGATCAGCCTGGCTCAGTGTCTGAGCTCTGAAGTCTTCCGGCATCGAGGCTTGGCCGTGGGGTGACACAGTGGTGTGGGATGCTGGGGGCCATGTGGGGGCCAGCCCTGCTGGCAGCAGAGAGCGGACCTCCATCTCTCCCCCCTCACTGGGAGCAGATGGAGGGTGAAGGACTGGAAAACAGAGCAGTGAGTCTCGGCCCTGCTCTGCAGCAGCCAGAATGGGAGGCAGCAGCTTAGGACAGGAGGGGGACGGGATGGTGGCATCGCTTTGCAGCCCTCCCCCCTCAGCAGGAAACAATGGCAGCACGGTCAGGTGCTGGGCTGAGTTTGCTTCGCTTGTTTCTTTATTATTTTTACCATCGAGGGAAATCAGCTGCATTGGTTACAGCTCCAGGTTTTTCCAGGTTTTATTTATGTTCCCCCAGCGTGACCTGCTTGCTTCTAAATCTGTTCACTCTGTGCAACCACGTGCTGGGCGTCCGTGTGAGGAGTTGGGGAGGCTGGAAATAGCTGGGGCACGCAGGCTGGGTCACTGCACTGTGCCCAGAGCTGCCTGCAAAGGTTAGAATGAGAAATGAATGGGAAAGGGATTGGAAAGGAACAGAAAAGAAAAGGAAACCCAAGAGTGGAGGGTGCCCTGTGCCGGGAGTCGGGCCCCTAGGAAGGCAGCAGGGTACCTGCGGGCTCCTGTCACTGCCCTGTCTGGGAGGTAGCTTTGCACTGGGGACATTTGGGTTGCACCTGCTGATCTGTCCCTTATTTTTTCCCCCTCCAGTCATGGGACATCTTCTTTCGCAACGCCAACGCCGGAGCTGCTCCAGGCACTGCTTACCAAAGCCCCCCCCCGCTGAGCTCCAGCCTTTCCGCACTGTCCCAAGCACAGTTCTTGGTTCAAGCACAGCCCAACGTAGACAAACTGGTGGAAGACCATCTGGCGGTGCAATCTCTTATCAGGGCATATCAGGTAAGGACGCAGATGTTGTGCCGGGCACCACGTTGCCCTCTGCAGCCTCCCCGTTGCTGCAGCGTGCTTTGCTCTTGACCTGCTTTCCCTGCAGCCGTAGTGGGGAGGATCCAGGCAGGGAGGCACGCAGGTGGGTGAGGGCCGGCAGCCCTACCTGTGCTATGTGACCTGGCAATTAATTTCCAAACCCAGATCGAGCTGGAGGGGCCCTGTAAGGATAAGTGAGAGGTGTCCCTGCCCTGCGCTGGCTCCTGGTGGCACCAGCACCGGTGTGTTCCTCCTTTGTAGCAGTGCTTGGGAGCCCAATTCATTATTTCCTTTAAAATGACCACCGTGGCCTCGTTAGGGCTGGGGGGGGGAGGAAGAAAGAGGAAGAAAAGAAGCACGGGAGAGGACCCCCTCCTTATTCCCACTGTACCCGAGCTGACCTCCGGATGGAGGAACCCAACTTGGGAGGGCACTGAGCCCTGGAACGGCGCTGCTGGGCCCATCCCAGTTCTGTGCTGGGAGCTGCTCCAGGCTTCAGAGCCATGGAGTGGGACTGGGGGTCTCCTGGCCGCCTCCACGGGTGATGCGAGGAGGGAATCTGCGTGAGGTCGTGTTGTTTGGGTTGTTATTTTAAGGAGCATCCCTTCGGTTAGTTCGTCTTAATGACTAATCTGTATTGTTGCTTCCAGGTCAGGGGCCATCACATTGCAAAGCTCGATCCTCTCGGCATTAGTTGTGTAAATTTTGATGATGCACCTGTAACTGTTTCTCCGAACGTCGGTGAGAATTACTCTGCAAATTAATTCGAATGTAATTTAACTTTTTTACCCCTCCCCTCTTTTGTTTTTCTCCCTCTCCCCTCTCCCTCCTGGTACCCGTTCTCCCTTCCGTTCCCGGCCCATTTCATAGATTCGAGGGCACCATGTAGCACAACTCGACCCCCTGGGCATCCTGGATGCGGATCTGGACTCATCTGTTCCAGCCGATATTATCACATCCACAGACAAACTGGGTGAGGGCTTTGAGAGCAGTTAGTGCTGCATTGCTTGAGCTCCTCTCGCTCTCTCACGGCTTTGTAGGTAGAGCGCTTCACCGGTGCAGGGGAAAGGCCTGAAGTTTCCTTCCAAACGATGGCTGCAGATTAATTTGGGGAGCGCGATTGTGCCAAGGAAGCTTTGGGATGCGTTCCCACCTGGGTAGGGCTGGAAGTTCCCCAAGCTTCCGAGCGAGGGATGCAGGGGATGAGTGCTCCCCAGCACAGCAGCAGTGAGCTCCTTCACCCCGCTGCTGCTTCCAGGGCTGCAAGGCGTGCTCCTAACCTAGAGCAGAGCGCGGCGACGATCACTAACCTTGCACAGCTGCAACAGCCCGTCTGAATTCTGTCTGTGTGTGTCTGGATGGGTGGCTGGGTGACCGCACCGAGCGTCGTGCTGCAGGGCTGGGATGGAGGAGAGGTCCTCGGGATGCTCCCTGCGTTGCCTGGGTCAGCCCTGACCTCCGTGCCACAGCCCTAAGGGCTTTGCAGGATTCCCACTGAGATGAGAGCTGCCATCCTCCTGCTTGCAGCGTGCAGCCAAGCCCAGCCCAGCAGCATTTCCCACACGGCTCCGTGCAGCACTTCTTCCTTAATTGGCAACGGCCTCATCGCTGCCGAGCCAGCAGTGCTGCCATGCTGTCCTCGCAGAGGATGAGCTGCACAGGGCAGGATGCGCGCTGTGTGCCATCCCAGGTCCCCGTGGCACGGATAGGTGACGTTTTTCCACTGGCTGGCCCGAGAGGTGCTGGCAGGAGGTGGTTGGAGAGGCGGTGCTCGGACATCTCCGACATGGAGAGAGATGGGTCGGAAGGGGGATGGATGGATGGATGGGGGGCTGCAGCCGGGGTGCTGCAGGCGCAGGTATGTGTGAGGGGGAAATCCTTTCACCAGAGGCCGTCACTGCTGCCCGGAGCCGTGGGTGCCCCAACCCTGGAGGTGCCCGAGGCTGTGGATGGAGCCCTGGGCAGCCTGAGGTCCCTTCCGGTCCAGCCACGCTGGGATCCCATGGCTCGGCGCTTCAGGATGCGGGGGGACGAGGGCAGATTTTGTGGCCCCAATTTCTAAGCAAATCCTGCTGGCTTTTTGCTTGGAAAGAGTATTTCCTAACACCGGGGCTGCAGTTAATTTGCAGAGCAGTTAATAAGAGGCGTGTGCCCTGGAAACGATCTTTGGTTTCCCATTTCTGTGCATGGAAATCCTTAAAGGTCAGCTGCCGCGGTGCTGCGAGCAGCTCCTGACCCGACTGAGCGCCTCGAAGGAGCCGCCTGCCTCACCTCTGAAGCTGATCTTTTGTCTCGGTTGCCTTTCGTTGGGTTTGGAAGCTGCGTCCCGTGCAGGGGAGCCCCTTACTGTGCTCAGCCCCGTTCCTACGCGGGAGGTGGAGATGCTCCTGCCTGTCTGTCCACGGAAGGAGCCTTATGGCACGCATCAGCTGTGCCCACAAAAGCCCCCTGGTCCCCTTGGGGCCGTTCTTCAGCCTGCGGTTGGAGGTGCTGCACACCAGAGGAGACCTCAACCCATGCAGCCCAGCTGCCGCCCAGTGTCTGATGCCCCCTCCCTCCCTGCCGCCAGGACCCCCTTTGCCACGTAGCGCAGCCGTCCTCCCCCCCCCCCCCCCCTCTTTGCCCCCGGCGCTTCCCGCTCTGAGTTCCGTTTTCTCTGCCGTTCTTTTTAGACCCGTGTTTTTCCGTGCCTGTTCTCCTCGCGGGTTTATTTTTCCCCCCCCTTTACTAACTTTGACTGCGTCTCTCTTATCTTCTCCCTCTGCGCCCCCCGCCCACCCCAGACCTCGCGGTGTTCAAGGAGCGGCTGAGAGTGCTAACAGTGGGAGGTACGCACCCCGACGGCCCCCGACCCCGCGCGGCACAGGACTCTCCATAGGTCATTCCGGGCCCTTTGGCGCGCGGTCGGCTGACGCTTCACCCCTCCTTGGAGCGTTCCCCATAGCGGCACCGGGGCCCTGCGATGTGCCCACACCCGTCGCTCCGTTGCCTTTCGTTGTGAGGCTCCTCGGCTCGTGCTCGGCGTTCGTTGCCGCTCGTTTCTTGCCCTCCGACCTCCTCCGTGCTCATTTTGGCTTTTGTGCCGCTTTCGTCCCTCTCCTCCCTTCCCCACCTGCGGCCGACCCCCTTCCCTGCCCCATCCCTTCCTTCTCTCTGCTTCCGCTCGTCCCACCCACCTCAACCCTGCAGGATTTTACGGGCTGGATGAATCCGACCTGGACAAAGTCTTCCATTTGCCCACGACCACCTTCATCGGAGGAAACGAATCGGCTCTTCCCCTCCGGGAGATCATCCGCCGCCTGGAGGTGAGGGCCGTTCGCAGCAGCGCCGTCCCTTTGCTGCAGGTCGTGTCCTCTCTGCCTCGCTCCCCTTTCCTGCCTGACCTCAGGACCCGATTCCGGGAGGCTTTCCCCCCATCCCCCCCCCCCCGAACAAACGGGCTCTGAAAGCACCCAGAGGGGGACCTGGGGTGAAGCATCGTGCCGGGTGACTCTGGGGAGGTGCAGCTCCCCGCCGGCCTCGCTGGGTGCTGAAAGAGGGGGACCCGAGGGATCCCTTGGCACGGCGCGGGGCGGGCTGGGGGATTTGCGCGGCTCCTGACGAGCTGCGCGATGCCCCGGGGCAGATGGCTTACTGCCAGCACATCGGCGTGGAGTTCATGTTCATCAACGACCTGGAGCAGTGCCAGTGGATCCGGCAGAAGTTCGAGACCCCGGGGATCATGCAGTTCACCAACGAGGAGAAGCGAACGCTGCTGGCGCGCCTGGTCCGCTCCACCAGGTACCCTGCCAGGCCCCCCCCCCCTTTGACCCCCATTTATTTCCTGCTGGATGACCGCCTTGGCTGGACGGTCGCCACCCGCATCAACCCTCTCTCTGTCCCTCCTTCCAGGTTCGAGGAGTTCCTCCATCGGAAATGGTCTTCGGAGAAGCGTTTCGGCCTGGAGGGCTGCGAAGTGCTGATCCCAGCCTTAAAGACCATCATTGATAAGTCGAGCGAGAAGGGAGTGGATTATGTGATCATGGGGATGCCCCACAGGTAGGTGTTGCCGCGTCCGACACCCCGGGGTTCGGTTCTGCAGGGCAGCTCGGACCTCAGCAGCTCCGTCTGAGTGCACAGAAGGGCTCTGGGTGAGGAGAGGCGGAATGGCACCGCAGTGCCTTTGGCAGAAGGAGCTTCGTTTGAGCAGGGCTGCAGCAAGGCTGCAACGGAGGCGTCCCCGTCCCTGTGGGGGAGGCACGGGGCTGTGCTGCCCGCTGCTCATCGTCGTTGCTTTCACAGAGGGCGCCTGAACGTCCTTGCCAACGTGATCAGGAAGGAGCTGGAGCAGATCTTCTGCCAGTTCGACTCCAAGCTGGAAGCCGCCGACGAGGTGAGTCCTCCTCCTCTCCATCCTCTCTCCATCCTCTCCATCCTCCTCTCCTCCTCCTCTCCGTCCCCTCAGCAGCCCGCAGGCTGCGGTGCCGCGAGCTGCATCGCACCGCTGCCAGCAGCAGTGACCCCCGTCCCCCTCCGGCAGGGCTCCGGTGACGTCAAATACCACCTGGGGATGTACCACCGCAGGATCAACCGCGTCACCGACAGGAACATCACCCTGTCCCTGGTGGCCAACCCCTCTCACCTGGAGGCGGCCGACCCCGTGGTCCAAGGCAAGACCAAAGCGGAGCAGTTCTACTGCGGGGACACGGAAGGGAAGAAGGTGAGCTGGGGGCTGCGTCCGTGTGCCAGGGGGGGGTTTGTGCCCAATCTCACTGCCACAGGAGAAGCGGAAGGGTGAGATCAAAAGTGCTTTCCTTCCTCCCACACTGCGAGGGTTGGGAATAAATAGAGCAGCTCTGTCCTTGCCTGGCAGGCAGTGTGCTCAGGCAGCCCCAGCTAAGGCAGCAGAGTGGCTGAAGGCACGGTGAGCTCTGCCACGGCGCGCTCCTCCTTTCGGGGTGAAAGCATGCAGGAAAGGTGCATTTTTCCCTCCTCGGTCCCTGGAGCTGTGGAGCAGAGGGTTTTGGAGTGGGGCTGCCAAATCATTGGATCCTCCCACGGGGCTGAGATCCGGCTGCAGCGCCGCTGAGTGCCTTCGTCCCGCAGGTGATGTCCATCCTCCTGCACGGAGACGCAGCATTTGCAGGGCAGGGAATTGTGTATGAGACGTTCCACCTGAGCGACCTGCCCTCCTACACCACTCATGGCACCGTGCACGTCGTGGTCAACAACCAGGTAAGGGGCATAGCTGCCCAAAACCGGGGGAGATGCCGCAGGCTCCAGTGCTGGAGCTGGGGAAGCCCGGCTCGGTGCAGGCCCGAGGCCTGGGAGTCACCTGCATTCCCCAGGCGCCATGCGAGCTGATGGAATAGGCCTGGCCTGGTGCCTGCCTGGCTTCGGTGCCAGCCAGGACCTGCAGGCGGCGCGGTTTGTTCCAAATCAGATTGGTTTCACCACTGACCCACGCATGGCCCGCTCCTCTCCGTACCCCACCGACGTCGCCCGCGTGGTCAACGCTCCCATCTTCCACGTCAACGCGGACGACCCCGAGGCTGTGGTGTACGTGTGCAATGTGGCAGCGGAGTGGCGAAGCACTTTCCATAAGGACGTGGTGGTGGATTTGGTAAGGAGGTGAACACCGGGCTCCTCCAGCCTCTGGGGCCGCAGTTTCAGGGGAGGGAAAGAGAGGGGTTAGGTGAGGTCTTGGGTGCTAACGCTCGGGGAGGAAGCACCGTCTCTGTGCCTGTCCTCGTGCCCTGCGCCGAGCAGGGCAGAGCTGCTCCCTCCTGGGCTGCTTTGGACTTTCCATAGCACGCGGACCCCGTGGCTCTGCGAGGCGCAGGCTGCAGGGCTGCTCTCAGAGGCTCCCTCCCTCCCCGTAGGTGTGTTATAGGCGCAACGGGCACAACGAGATGGATGAGCCCATGTTCACGCAGCCCCTGATGTACAAACAGATCCGGAAGCAGAAGCCAGTGCTGCAGAAATACGCCGAGCTCCTCATTTCACAGGGGGTGGTCAATCAGCCAGAGTACGAGGTATGTCGCTGGGGTCAGGGTGCAGCTGGGCAGCACTGCGGGGTGTGGGACGGGGGGCAGAGGAGCTGGCACCCCCCAGCACCTTCCAAGGGAACGGTCCCAATGGAAAGGTTGCGGGGCACCGAGCCCCTGATCTCGTGCCAGCTCTGCTGTTTGGAGCGTCCTCAGTAACGCAGCTCTGCCTGCTTCTGCCTCGCAGGAGGAAATCGCCAAGTACGATAAGATCTGCGAGGAGGCCCACGCAAGATCCAAGGATGAAAAGATCTTGCACATCAAGCACTGGTTGGACTCCCCCTGGCCTGGTAAGTTGCTGACAGCGTTTCAGCTAGTGCGTAGAGCAGCTTCTCCAGGGCCTGCTGGGGTTCTGGTGCCCTGTCAGCTGGCTCTCAGCAAATGCACGCTCACGGGGTGAGGGCCCGGCGCTGCTTCCGTCCTCGGGGTGTTGGTGGAGCTGGGCATGGCCCCGCAGCACCACGGCTGCTCCTCTGGCCACAGGTTTCTTCACTCTGGACGGCCAACCCCGCAGCATGAGCTGCCCCTCCACTGGGCTGAACGAGGAGGACCTGACGCACATCGGCCAAGTGGCCAGCTCTGTGCCGGTGGAGGATTTCACCATCCATGGAGGTAGGAGCTTGCTGGAGCCGCGTCCTTGTTCCTGAGGGGTTCAAAGGGAGCCGTGGCTAACGAAGGGAGGAGCAGTTTGTCCTCGGAGCTGCCCAGAGGAGCAGTTCCTCGGCCCCGGGGGGGTTTGGGGATGGAGGTGTCCTCACCGCCGCGAACCGTCGCCTGTCCTGGCAGGCCTGAGCCGAATCCTGAAGACCCGTGGGGAGATGGTGAAGAACAGGACTGTGGATTGGGCGCTGGCTGAGTACATGGCGTTCGGCTCCCTGCTGAAGGAGGGCATCCACATCCGCCTGAGCGGGCAGGACGTCGAGAGGGGCACCTTCAGGTGGGGCAGTGCTGGCTGTGCTCGGCCCCACAGCCTCTGGAAGGGATCCCAAAGCACGTGGCCTTTCTCCTTTGGGTTGTTTATTTTGCCACCCTGAGCCACGATCCCCTGTTGGCAAAGCAGCCGGGAAGGGGGAACGGCCAAATGAGACACCCACGAAGCAGCAGCTTGCGTTTGGCGGGGGGTAACGCCGCCCTTCCCCTTCTTCCAGCCACCGCCACCACGTGCTGCATGACCAGAACGTGGACAAGAGGACCTGCATCCCCATGAACCACCTGTGGCCCAACCAGGCTCCCTACACCGTGTGCAACAGCTCTCTGTCTGAGTACGGTGTCCTGGGTGAGTGTGACTCTGTGCCCAGGGGGCCGTACCCCCACCCCTCCCCCTAACACCTCCCTTACCCCTCCTGCAGGCTTCGAGCTGGGCTTCGCCATGGCCAGCCCCAACGCTCTGGTGCTCTGGGAAGCCCAATTTGGGGACTTCCACAACACCGCCCAGTGCATCATTGACCAGTTCATCTGCCCCGGGCAAGCCAAGTGGGTCAGGCAGAACGGCATCGTCCTGCTGCTCCCCCACGGCATGGAGGGCATGGTGAGGACCCCCCTCCCCCCCCCCCCC
>JAPSGF010000221.1:132160-147693 GCA_035772895.1 Perdix hodgsoniae | reverse complement strand
GGGGGGGCGACCCGAGGGGCTTCCAGCAATCCCAGCTGGTCGCAGCAGCGCCCCAGCGCTCTGCCTGGGACCCCGCCCTGCGTTTGGAGAGTTGCCCCATTCCCGGCAGGGTCCCGGCGCGGTGCCCCGGCGCTCCTCGCACACCGCAGGTGCGGACGCGGGCTGCAGCGGCGCGGCCCGGAACTCCCGCTCCCCGGAACCTCTCGGCGCGGCGCGGTTCCCAGCGTAGAGGAGCAGCGCGGCGGACCGGAAGTGGCGCGACGTGCGGACCGGAAGCGCGGGCGGACGGGCGGGCGGTTGCCGTGGCAGCGGGCCGGGGCCGCCATGGAGGCGCTGACCGAGATGTACGATCAGGCGCTGCTCGGCATCCTGCAGCACGTCGGCAACGTGGACGACTTCCTGCGCGTCCTCTTCGGCTTCCTCTACCGCAAAACCGACTTCTACCGCCTCCTCCTGCGGCCCGGTGACCGCCTGGGTTTCCCGCCCGGCGCCGCGCAGGCCATGGCCCTGCAGGTACCCGCGGGCCCCGCTCGCCGCCCTCGGTGCCGCCGCCGCCGCGTTCCCGTGGGTGTTGGGGCCCGGAGCGTCCCTTGGGCGCGGCAGCAGAGCGTTGCTTCGGCGTCCTCCCGTGTGTCACCCGCAGAAACGGCCCCCCCCCCCTCCCGCTGCAGGTGGCTGGGCCTGGGCAGGCGGCTCCTCGTGCTGCGGGCTGGGGAGAGCTGCGTTTTATCTCTCAGTGCGTTTTATCCGCCCGAAGCAAAAACGCCGTGATCCCCACGTCCCCTTGCTCTGCTTCTTCACCTGCGCCAGCTGAGGGAGCTCGCGGCCGCCCTGCGGGGCTGCCCGCGGCGTGTCCCGACCTCAGCACTGCTGAGGAGCCGGCAGCAGAGCCCTGCGGCCAGGTCTCCTGAGGGTGCAGGTGTTGGGAGTGGGCTGTGTGACATCCACAGCCAGAGGGACAGCAGTAAGCGTGTGCTCCTCCTCTCCTTAACAGCCAGCTTCGTTCTCTTGCAGGCGTTCAAAGTCTTTGAGCGGATGGCCCGGCAGGACGATGAGAAGCGGCGCCGGGAGCTGGAGGCAAAGCTCCGCAAGAAGGAGGAGGAAGAGGAAGCTGCCGCCTCCGCCGAGAGGGTGAGAGTGGCCCCGGCCGCCCATGAGGTCGAGGTAGAGACAACGGAGGAGGCCGAGCCCTCGCTGGATGCAGGGGGTGCGGAGGGGCTGCAGGATTCGCCCACAACCCCAGCAGCCAGCAGCCCCGTGCCAGCAGAGCCCCCGGGGGCGGCTGCCCCTGTGCAGCCCTCACCTGCCGAGCTGCCCACGTAAGGCTCTCCCCTTGTGCTGCTTTCCTCGCCCCGCTGGCAGGGGCTGGCAGGGTGGAGGGGAGGAGGGGTTGTGCGATCCCCCGTGGGAGGCAGAGCTGTGTTCTGTGCTGGGGGTTTGGGGGTTTGTGGCTGTGCTGAGGGCAGGGGAATCGTCGTGTGTGTGTGTGTGTGTGCTGGAGCTGTGCTAACGCTGGGGTCACCGTTCTTGGGGGCTGACCGCAGCGGCTCTGGGAAATCCAGGTGTTGTCCCACAGCCTTTTCCTCGTGGAAACTTGGGGTCTGTGCCCCTCATGTGTGTGGTGGGAGCTCTCAGAGCTGGATGGGTGCTCTGCAGGTCACTCTTGTACTAAATATCTGTGTGGGCAGGCGGCAAGGCCAGCGTCAGCATTGGGTGTGCACAGTTTGGGAGCTCCAGAGGTCTCTGGCCCAGCCTTCAGCTCAAAGCAGAACCAGCTTTGAAGCTGCATCAGACAGTGCACAGAGCTTTATGTACTCTTTCACCGGACTCAGTGGCTTTCAAGCTGGGCTAAGCCGCCTCGTGCTTCAAAAACGTCCTTGCTCCAAAGTCCTCCCAGTGTGTCTGAGAGCTGCTGCCAGCCGGCTTCCCTTCCCTGCCAGGGTGAGATGGCACGAAGCCCTCGGGTTCTGCCCTGATGTGTGACAGCCCCAGGTCCTGGAGGGGCTGGGATGGAATGGACAGAGGGGAAGGTGCCCGGCAACTTGATCAGGTGGGAACGAGGAGAAGGCCTTGTGCTGAGATCGATGAGCCCGGCCTGCGTTGCGTGGGGTAAAAATAAGCCAGAAGCCAAGAATGATATCACCTGAAAAGCCACGTTCTGTTGTCCTTTGAAGGAAAGGTTGTCCCTGGGGCCATCAGTCTGACACCTTGCGGGACTAACGAGACAAAAAAAGCCCTGCTGGAGCCGACAGAGCTCTTCTGCCTCGCCGCAGCTGTGACCTGCGTGTTCCCCGCCTGGGCTGGGGGAAAGGAATGGGGCAGCGTGGCTGCGGGATCCAAGTAGGGCAGAGCCGGCAACAAGTTGCTGCTGTAGTTGGTGCGTGTGCCTCTGGGGGGCACTGGAGCCCCCCGAAAGGCAGCCGGCATCCAGGGCACCCCTGACAGGCTATTAATAATTGAACCAGCTGCTTAATTCTGCGCAACCCCTCCTGAGCAAAACCTCGAGCTGCCCGTTTGGATACGAGGGGCGCATGCATAACATGCAGTGCCAGCAGCAAGAATGCAGAAAGGAGATTAAACAATATTTTCCTTCTCCCTTCCCCCCCCATCCTCAACCGGTAAAGAAAACCGTCGCCACCCAAATCTATATAAAAACTCGCTCATTCTGTCAACCTCGCTGCTGTAGAAATGTAGGGCAGGTACCAGCCCAGATCTGCCAGCTCCCATCAGAGCCCGCTGCTCTCCTGGGCGCCTTGGGATGGGAGCAGCTTTCTTAGGGCTGCAGGGGAAAGGAAGAGCAAAAGCGAGCCTGCATCGTGCTCAGCTCTGCCCACGGTTGAGGCACGTGGCTGGCGGCTCATTCCTTGGCAGGTGCCCCCCTTTCCCCACCTGCAAGTGGGGTGTTGTGGCTCCCCTTTGCTGTGGGGCTGCTCCGTGGCTCCGCTGAGGACCACATGTGCTCCTGCCCTCCCTGCCTCGTTTCGGGTTGATCCTGCTTGTCCCACACAGCCTGAGCTGGGCTCCGAGCTCAGCACACCTCCGCCGCCCAGCGCCCTCCCCTTCCCCCAGCTTGGAACCCGGCCTGCATACATTTGCCACGCAGCATTTAAAATAGAGCCCAGCAGCCCACGTGTGGCACTGCACAGCCTGGCCTCGGCGCTCTGCTTCCCCTCATCCCAATGCTTGCTGCTTGCTCCCAGCCCTAACCTGGGGTGCGTTCTTCTCCCGTCCTGTGGCCACTCACTGCTCGCAGCCCGGTGTGAGGCTGTGGCAGCTCCGTGTCCCCTCATTGTGCCTCCTCGGCGCTGTGGCCATGTGTGCTCCAGGCTGGCAGTTCTGTGCTGTTTGGGGAGGCAGGCAAAGGACCTGCAGAGAGCAGGTGGAGCAGAACCAAACAAGCACTGTGATGCTCCGTTGGCTCTGACCCCCGGCAGGCTGTGATCCCACAGCTCTGTGTGCCAGGGTGAGCGCTTGGAGTGGCATTTCTCGTGGATTTCTTTTCTTCCTCGAGCCTCGGCCCTGACAGACCTCATTACAGCTTCCACTTCCCTATTCCTGGATACTTGCAGTCGTGCTGCTCATCCCATTCCTCCTTCAGCTCCTTTTTCAAGCTAAGAGCCCTTATTTGCTTCACCCCGCCTCATTTGAGTATCTTTGTGCTCCTGGTCTTCACTCGTTGATGCTCCGTGTGTGAGGTTCTGCCCTTCCTACCCCATTTCTTTACCTCTGGGCTGTCCTGGGCAAGCTTCTTTGTGAGCTGAGTCCTCCCTGCGGAGCACAGAGACCGTGGCTTCAAACAGGGGGGGTGACATATTCAAATCAATCCGCCCTCTCCTGCAGCAGTGGGAGCTCAGCTCCTGGCGGAGCATCATTTTGAAGGGCTGATCGTGAGGCAAGATGGTCCCCAGCCCCGTTCCTGTGTCCACAACCAGCCCGTCGCAGCCGCTGAGGGTGTGATTGGGGCCCAGTTTTCCAATGCTGTACTGGGGAACCAGAGCCCTGTGCTTGCTGAGATCAGCAGCGCCGTGTCAGCTCCCCTGTCACACACCCCATCGCTCAGGGCTTTGGTTGCCCTACCAAGGTACTGAGCTCCAGAATTAGGTCCCTGCACCAAAAATAACTAAATTAAAACCTATAAATTTTTCTCTTAACAAGCAGAAAATCCCAGGGCTGGAGGCCGGGGGACAGCGTGTGCCTGATTCTTATTTAAAAAAGAAAACTCTGTTTGCTTGCTTTAGCGCCGTGTTGCTCTCTGGGGACGGACCCGAGGCGCTGCCGGCCGTGGGGCCGTTGAGCTCTGCTCAGCCAGGTCCCCTTTTCCACGAGCTGGAATTGAACCTGGCGTGCTGCGTTGGTGCAGCGGTCCCTCGGAGACCTCTCCAGCTCAAGGTTGTGTAAGCTCTGCCAGCAGTGAGGATGTGAGGGGACTTTGCCTACCAGTAGCGCGTCCTGCTGTCCTTGACCTGAATTTCCCAGCAGTAGTGAAATTCAGCCCTCTGGTGACAACTCCAGAGCTCCCCTGTGAGCTGGCGGTGGCATTTCAACCGCCCTAATGGCAGCACGTTGGCTCTGCTGAATGGCTCCGTAAATAACTGGGAAATCAAAAGTGAAGGCCAAAAGCTCCCCCGAAGAGCACGAGTGTGGAAAGAGAGCGAAGCCCGTGCTGCAGGCTGACAGGAGCAGAGCCACGCACCCGCTGCCGTGCATGGGGAACCTTGGCAAGCGTTGGAGTTGGGTGTTTGGATGCGGTAGGTGGTGTGGCTTTGGAGTGTAGCTGTAGAGTCGAGTGGCAGAGGCATTGCCTGGAGATGCTGGGCACCTGTCTGCGCCCTAACAGCGTGGTATTGGGGTGAAAGTGCCCTCAGAGCCACCCTGGCTTGTGGGGACCGTTGGTTTGGGGGTGAAGGGAGTGGTGTTGGCCGCCTCTCGTGGCGCCGTGCGTCTCTGGTGTGCGCAGTGAGCCCTGCCAGCTCCGGCCCCATTTGGAGAAGCGCCTTGCAGCCCCGTGGCTCGGGCTTGTAGCGCGGGGTTGCAGCGCTTCTGTACATCTCGGGGAGGAAAGGCAGCCTCCCACCTGGATTTGGGGATCCCCCTCCAATCCCACCTGGATTTGGGGTTCTCCCCACCTTCCTACACGGATGTGGGCTCCTCCCCACCGACCCCCACGCGCAGCCCTACGATCGCAGCCCACAGAAGCCCTGTGCCGACAGCGGCTGCATCGCAGCACTTGTTTACTGCACAGAGCTGACAGCAGCAGGCTGGTCCTCAGCCGGCTCAGCGCTTTGCCGGAGACCCAATTAAGTGGAGCAAAACCCAGAGAGACCGAACGCCACACGCCCGATGTTTTGGTGCTGAGAAATGTTAAATCCGGAGGTGGGGGGAGGCTCCTGCTCGCCTCGCTTGCAAAAACAGCAGAGAGAGCACAACCCTGGGATTTTCCATCCCCGCAGCTTTGCGGATGCGGCTGTCTCAGGCTGACACCTCCAGCTACCTGTTGCTCCGGGAGCAGGGTGCACATTCGAACCTCATCAAATTCACCCACTCGTCCTGCCCCAGCCCGACAGCGCAGAGGGTGCTCAGCCCTTCCTGCCCTTCGGGGTGGCTCCCGGTTGTCCCTTGGCTGCTGGGCAGGAGCGGGCACTTCTCCCCTGCCACTCTGTATTGCAGAACTGCTCCTGCCTCAACCTGGGCTGCTGATGGCTGCAATAAATGCGGGGCAGGCGGCCGGCACGCCGCGGCTCTCTGCAAGGCTTCGTGCTTATGTGGGTTAGGCACGCGGGCGCCTTGCGCCTGATTTTCTCTTCCCCTCCTCGCTCAGAACTTCATTATTACTTAATGAGATCTTTCCATTCTCGGCTACCTCTCGAGCTTGAGGGAGGTGTGGTGCATCGCGCAGGGCCTCGGCAGCGGGTAACACAGAGCTGGGGTGTCAGTGCGCGCCGTGGGGCCGGCCGCTGTGCTGCTGTGCCCGGCACTGGCTGGGTCCCTCCTTGCGGCCTCTGTGCCATGGGGGACGGGGTGGCCGCGCGCTGCGGCTCCTCGGAGCGCCAAACAGATTGGCTGCTCCTTGACGGTGCATTGTGAAAGGTTTCACCTCCCCCAAAATGACACATGGCGAGCAAAAATAGAACAAGACAGAACACACAGACCCACCCACACCATCCCCGCCACCCGGCAGCCGAGTGCGCGCCGTGCCAAACCCCGGGTTTTAAAGCTGCTGCTTTTTCACCCTCCTCTCTTGTCCCTGGTGTGCTCCCAGGGCTGGACTGCTGGGCGAAAGGGACAGAGGGAGAACAAAGCAAGGAGGTGGATCCAGCACGGAGCAACCCTGCCTCAGTCTCCCCATGGAAACAACTCGGTAGCACTGAGTCCTCCCAGGGCAGCTGCGAAAGCGCTTTGTGCCTGCGTGCCACAGCGCCGTGCGCTTGGCGGAGTGCCTGGAAGGTGAGAACATCCAGAAGCGCCTCGTCCTGGATCGTGCCAGAGCGGGATGGGAACCGCTAGAAGGACATCCAGCTGGTTTTGGAGCCCAGATGGCTTTCTGCATCCCTTCACAGCCACGCGGAGAGAGAGCAGGGAGCAAAGAGCGGGTCATGCAGAGCCCTGCTCCTCCGCGTTGCAGCCCTCCGTGTGTCCCCTGACCCCCCCGGGGCTGGTGGCACCCTGTGAGCCAGCGACACCTTGTGAGAAGGGGCACCCCAGGAACCTGGGCACCCCAGGAACCTGGGCACCCCACGCCTGTGCCCGGCTCTCGCTGCCCCTCCGGCACCCCGCAGTCTGGGGGCGGTTTGGAAGCTGCCATCTGGAGCCAACCGGAGCGAGCGCCGCTTCGGTGCTGCCATGCCAACCCCGTTTCCATGGCAATTGGCACCCAATGGGTGAACGCCAAGCAAGGCCAAAATTCCCAAGGAAAAAAAAAAAAAAGGAAAAAAAAAAAAAAAATTTCTTTCCGGGGCCCCCCCCCCCCAACAGGGCAACATTGCTCACCCAGTGCCACTGACACCAGGAGCTGTGGCCAGGCTGTGCAAACCCACCACAGCTCCTGGAGGGCCAGGCCAGTGCTTGCCCCAAAACCATCCCCAAAAGGACCCAAAAAAGGAGGTGTGCGGGTGTGTGTGTGCGCGCAGACCCTTCCCGAGCCTACTTTAATTAAACCCCGTGGATATTACGTAATGCTCAGGGCTGGAAGCCGCCCCTGCCTGCCGCCGCCACGCACCCCTCACTGTGGGGGTGTTGGGATGCGATCCCCAGGGTTGCACAGCCCCTGCACCCTTATGTAAAGCCCCACAGCCCCGGGCCAAGGGCTGGGTGTGTATAAAGAGCAGTTCTGCTCGTTGGTGGCTCCGCCGCCGGCTTTGGGAAGGGTTTGGTTTTATTTCCAAGCCCGCTCCAGGAGGGTTCAGCGGTGCACAGCCCGGCAGTGGTGGAAAGGAACACGAGGCTGGTGGGAATGCCTTGGCTGGAGATGTGTTGGGTATTTGGAGGTGTGTTGCTGACTGCTTATCTGATCCCCTCAAATCTCTCCTCATCCATCCCTGAAGCCCTGCACCCTTCAGGCGGCCCAAGCTCCATATCCCCATCTGTCCCACTGCCATCCTCACTGGATGTGAGGTGAGGGGTGCTGGGATGCCAACCCGATCCTTTGCCTTTCCCCGGCTCTGAAGCACCTCGGGGTGCTGGAGTGCAGGCTCTGCTCCCTTCCTGCTCCCACCCTCCCTGCTCACCCCACGCTCAGTCCCTCACTTGTTCTTCCCTCCCCAGGAAACAGGAGCAGTTCCAGACAAACCCTGACAGCTACAACGGGGCAGTGCGGGAGAACTACGCCTGGTCCCAAGACTACAGCGACCTGGAGATCAAAGTGCCTGTGCCCAAGCACATTGTGAAAGGCAAACAGGTAAAGCAGTGTTAAGAATTTGGTTTCTGGTGTCTCTCTTCCCCTGGCTGTCCTGGGAAGCTGTGCTGGGAGCAGGGGGGCTCTTTGTGCAGGATGTGGTCATGCCTTGCTCTCCAGTGATGGGGACCCACGGTCCCAGCCTGGCCACCTTCCCGCTGTGGCTGCTGCGTCCCATTGCTCAGAGCCCCAGCAGGGTTCCTCGGCTTTGTACTTCCCGTGCTTTCTCCTCCAGTTTCACCTGCTGCAGTCTCACAGGCAGCTCTGAGAGCTCCATGTCCTACTGTGGCTGTGTACTCTGTGCACTCACCCAGGGCTGGCCTTCCTCCTGAGCCCCTTCAGGCTGCGGGGAAGGACCAGGGATGTGTCCTTGCTAGCTTCTCCTGGCTTGGAGCGTTGCTTGCCTTTCTGAGTCCCACAACCACAGAGCACCCTGAGACGGGAAGGACCTGCAGGGATCGCAGAGTCCAAGCCCTGGCTCTGCACAGGGCCACCCAAAATCCACACCCTGTTTCCGAGGGCAGATCTCAAAGCCATCTGCGTAGTACGTGGCCATGCTGGGTGTCCTTTAGCACCTCTCCAGTCCCTCTTCTCCCCACCTTTGCTTGCTGAGGTGAGGAGGAGCTCAAGAAGCGCACACAGGGCTGGGAGTGCTGGCCTCGGGAGTTTGACCTCTCCCTGCTTTCCCCCAGCACTCCCAGCCCGCAGCTCTTGCTGTATTTTTCCATTTGGGAAGTCGGTGCTCCCCCACCTCCCGTTCTCCTCCGCTGCTTCCAGGGCAGCTGAAATGAGCACGCTTGGGTTTGCTCGCCGGCTGCAGCCTACACAGCTCCTTGGCATGCCAATGGAGCGTAATTGGCAGCAGCAGCCTGGGCTGGAGGGGTGATGGCTGCCATGGGGACAGCAGGGGGACCATGAGATGCATCATTCCCGTTGGGTGTCTAAAGCGAAGCCAGGCTGTTCGTTGGAAGGGCTCGGGGGTGTCCAGACGGATGTTCTGTCCCCTCTGTGTCGTATGGCACTCGCGATGCCTGGGGACACGCTGGGGAGTTGTGTCCATGCCAAGATCCCAGCATCACACCCCACCCTTTGGCACCCGGAACTGTGGGGGCCTTGCAGGTGCAGCGAGGAGCTGGGACAGGACAGCTTTCCTGACCTCTCCTGCCTCCCTGCAGGCTGTTCTAGGGGTGCATTTGCTGCCAGCAGCCCGAAGTGCCCACAGCTGTGCACTGACCTAGACCAGCCCCATGGTGCCCCATTTAATTCTGCACTGCCTCCAGTCTTTGCCTTTCCTTATCCTGGCAGAGCATGTCCTGCTCAGGCCTTGCCTCCTTCCAATGCTCCCCTCAGCACCTTGCAGGCAGGTTTTCATTCTGGACCTGTTCTCTGTGTCTCTCCAGCCGGAGGGGACAGGCAGACCGGCTGGGTCGCAGGCCAGAGCAGGACGGTTCAAAGCAATTTTCAAGCTGGATGGGGCTTGGGGCACGTTATTGATGGGTTCCTGCAAAACAGAAGCATTCCCTGCATTCACCACGCAGCTTTGCCTTGTAAAAAAAAATTATCAGTTTTTTGGCTTCTGCCTGCCAAGGCGAGATTAAAAATCTCCCGTCTGGTCCCCGGGCTCTGAGCGTGCCCGGCTCTAACGCTGCTCAGAATGGCACTCCTGACACTTTTCGGATTTGGGCTGTTGCTATGGCACCTTCTCACTCGGTTATGCTGGAGGTTTCCTTGTATGGAGCTCCGCAGGGTGGCCGTGGAGCAGCAAGGGGAGAAGGGGTGGGTGGGAGCACCTCGCGTTCCGCTCCCCACCTCCCCGATCCACTTAGAGACGCAGCAGGGGCCCGTGGAGCCACGCTTCCCAGCCCTGAAATAGAGCTCACGCCAGCAAGCCTCTCTGCTGCCTGGCTTGCAGGAGATGAGCGAGATTGGCTCCCAGCTTTGTGTGCTTGTTGTGCTGGCGGGGGCGGGTGGGGGTGTTTCTATGTGCGGGAGCCGCTGGGCTGTGCGGCACAACGCGGTGCCACAGCCGTGCCTGGGGCGTCTTCCCCAGGGCTGTCAGCATCGCACCCCATTCCTCAGTTTCTGAGGGAAACCCCCCAAAAAGGTGACTCGGGGGTGAGCTCGGCGGTGACCCTGTGTGTGTGTGACGGGGGATGGGGAGCTGGGGTGTGCAGAGCCCGGTGCACGCGTCCCATCCGTGTGGCGGTGCCATTCCTCGTCCTGGAGGAGCTGCAGCACGGTGGTCACATCCACACCCCAGGTGAAAGCCTGCTGGCACACTGCTGGGTGTCTGTGCCACGACGGCCGCTTGATGCCAGCCAGGTTCGGAGCCCAGCCTGGTGCTTCTGGTCCTGCAGCCGTGGTGCTGTCGCTGCCTGGAGCGGCTCTGCCCACATCTTGCCTGCGTGGAGCTAGTGAGTCACTGGAGATCTCCTAGGTAATGGATAATGTAATAACATTTCAAATGAGCTCTGCAGAGCGGGAGGAAGATCTGGGGGAACTCTGGGAGAGAATGCAGGCAAATCTCACCGCAGTCTCCTCCTCTCGGGTGAGGGCTGGCAGCACTGGGGGCCCCGAGCTGTCCCCCCCTTCCAGTCCTGCTCCTCGCAGCCTGGCCATGCAGGGCAGCAGCAGATGGGCTCTCTGGGGACCGAGGTAGCGCTGTGCAGCACGTCCAAGCGGCAGCCTGCTGCCGTGTCCCCAGGGGGGCCATGTCACCTCGCAGCAGGTTGCAGCAGGGTTCCCCGTACGGCTGCTGCAGGGGGGGCAGAGCTGCCGTGTCCTCTGGCCCCACGGTGACACACACACACATCCCTCTGCATGCACAGAGCCCAGTGCTGGCTATTCCTTGGCATGGGGGCCATGCAAAGCTGGGGAGCTTTGGGCTGGTGCTGGTGCTGGTGCTGGGGTAGCACCACGATCCTGGCTCAGAAAGCCCCAGACTGCCTGGCAGGGCAGCGCTCAGCTCTGGGAGCCACAGAGCTGTACCCCATTCAGTGCAGGGGCGCAGCAAGCAGGTACCTGACCTCTGAGCTGGCTTTCTATGTAGGGAAACTGAGGCACAGTGTGACTCCCTGCAGGGCTGTGCTGCCTGCTGTTCCCCGGAGAGGTTTCCTTTCACCTCAGAGCTGCTCGCTCACAGCAGTGGGATTTCAACCCTCCTTCTGTACAGACTGATGGTTCTTCTCTCTCTCTCTCATCCCTAGCGAGTGCTCTTGACCCTACGCCCCGAGCAGCACAGCGGGAAATGGAGCAGGAACCTTGCTGATGCTTTTCTCTCTGCCTTTCCAGGTGTCTGTGGATATCAGCAGCAGCACAATTCGCGTGGCGGTGCTGGAGGGGAGCAGCCAGCACGTGCTCATGGAGGGGAAGCTCACACACAAGATCAACACGGAGAGTTCCCTCTGGAGCCTGGAGCCAGGGAAGTGCGTTTTGGTAAGGGCTGCCCTTTCCTCGCCTTGCCTTGCAGCTCCCCAGTGCTTGGCCTGGAAAATGGGAGCAGCTGGAGGCTTGAGCCAGAGCTGGCCGCGTCCCACGTCGCCTTTCCCTGGCTGTCCCTGTGCAACGTGCAGTTCATGTGTGCCAGGCAAGGGGAAACCCCACTGCTTGTTTCTATGCTGCCCCAGGGTTCTGACACACCGCCTGTCCTGTTGTAAGCAGTCAGTGCAGCTGCTTCTGTTTGCCTTCTGCACGTCTTCCTCGTCAAGGCGGTTTGGGAGCAACAGCTCATTACTGGATCTGCTGCCCCACAGTGAATTAATGCTGGCTGTAGGTGTCAATGGTGTGCTCTAGCAGTTCAGGCAGAGGGGTGATGCTGCTGGACTGTTTCCACAACTGAGGTTGTCCTGGGCATTGCGTTGCTGCCTGTCAGCCTGGTTCCTCCAGCATCTCCTGCATCCTCTGGCTGCCCAACTCCCGTGTGAGCTTTGGGGCTGGGGCTGTGCTGGGAGTGCGGCTCTGCCACCCGCCGCGCTTCTGCCCCCTCCTTTCAGCCAGAGATGTTCTCAGAAGCTCCTCAGGGCTGTTGCCTGCCCCAGGAGAGCACTCAGGGCTGGGCTTCTGCAGCTGCAGTGGTTCCTTTCAAGGCAGTGAGCTCACCTCGTGCTCCGTGTCATGAGCAAGGCAGCTGATGGGCACCCAAAGATGCTGTGACATTTGAGTGGGAATCCCACTGGGTGCCTCCCACTGGGTGCAGAAGTGCCAAGGCAGAAGCATGGAAATCCTGCTCAGGCAAGATTCTATGATCACGGAAATAAAGGATGAGTTGGGTCAGAAGGGACCCCATGGATCATCAAGTTCCAATCCCCTACCAACCTCTAGATCTGGTCCCAGACCAGGCTGCCAAAGGCCCCACCCAACCTGGCCTTGAAGATGTGCCTGGGGCGAGAGACCTGCTGCCAGAAGGGCCCTATGGGAGGGAAGAGCATCTCCAAATCACTTGGCCATCTGAAGGATGTTTAAAAGGAGGCAACGGGATCAATTAATGACCGTGGGAGCAGTCCCCTCATCTCCAACCCAAGCTGAAGGCAAGAGCCTCAAATTAGCACGAGTGCAGGGTTGTGAGGATCTCCAGCTGGCTGCCAACATATTGATGGTGGGATGAAATTTCGCTGGAAGAATTGTAAGGTAACTGGAGCAGAGTGAGCAATTCAACCCGAGAGTGTCTCCTTTCTCCGTGCGCAGAGTAGCCGAAGCCCTCAGCACATTTCTCTGTGTCCTTCGGTATGTCTGTGGCTCTCGTTGCACCCAGACCAAGGCAGAAACCTAAGGGCTGTGGCTTTGGAGCTGCCATCTCTGCCCAGCACCACAGCCCTGGCCGTAATCCCCACGCTCTCCCCTCGCTGTCATGCCTGCTCACTTGTCAAAAGAGAGATGAAAATAGATTCGCGGGAGCCGTTTTTAGAAGTCTCTGCTGGGTGTTGTGCACAACACGTTTTGGGATTATTTTCGTTGTTGAGGATTTTTTCCCCCCATTCCCTCTCTTTCTCTCCTCCTTTCCAACGTTTGTTACCCACGTCCGTGCTTTTGTCGACCAGCCCTGCCTTGAGCATCTCTTACAGCCTTTGCCTGTCATCTCCTGAGCTGGGAGGCCGAGTTGATAGCAGTCTGTGGTGCTCCCCAACCTCCACGCACCATTGGAAGCGTTCCCTGGTGCCCCCTCAGCAGCTCCTGTCCCCCGCTGGCTCCTGGGGACGCTGCTGCCATGTCGGAAGGGAAGCAGGTGGTGAGAGGTGGCTTTTCCAAGTCCTACTTCCATCCCTTGGCAGCATCCCTCCAGATCTGACGTGGCGCTTGGGATTCGGGAGGAAACCCAATGCTATGGCAAAGCGCAGCACCCGGCGGCGAAGGGCTGGGCTCTGATGGGATACGGGGACATGGGAGGTGACACAGTGCCACATCTGTGCCGCTGCAGCACGCAGCTCTCCCCACTGCCCGTCCTGCCGCCGCCCCTTGGCTTCATACAGCTCCGGCATCCGCCATCCCCGAAGCAGAGCTGTGCAATCCGAGCGCGAGGCATCCGGAACCCCATCCTTCCTGCAGGAGGCTGTGAGCACCCAGCAGCTCCGAGCTGGGGCAGAGCACCGCTCCTTTCGCAGAGGGCAACGCGTAACCGGGTCGAGATTTATTTGTCCTTGTGGTGAAACCCTGTTTTCTTGGTGGAGCCCCGACGTGCAGCCGCCTTCCGTGGCCACCTCCCAGGGCACAGCACAGCTGGCGCTGCATCCAAGGAGCCGAGCCACGCCGCGAGCCGACCCCAAACCCACACCTGAGGACCTCTGCGGGTGTGCGGAGGCTTCTGTTAGACTGCAGCCTCGCAGAGAGTCCCACTTTCAGTTCTCTCCCCCTGGAATGTGGGGGAACAGCAAACTCCCCCCGCGTGCGCAAGGTGGGCCGCAGAGGTTAATTAGCGATCGTTTGCAAGGCTCTCAGCCGAGGAAATGAATAATTCTGCCTTCCCAGCAGGGTGGGAGCAGGACGTGGTAAATAAAGCGAGGGCTGTGCGTAGGGTGGGAAGGAGGAGAGGGGCCGTGGGCCGCAGCTCTGCGGGGCTCTTCCCACCCACTGCCAGCCCTGCAACAGGAGCGGTGGGATGGGGAGGGGGATGATGCCCGGCGTCCCCCTCGCGCGGGGGCTGTGTGCCCACTATGAGGCCCCGTGGCCAACGCACCCCGTGTTCCTCGTGCTCACTGCTGGGTGAGCAGCCGGGATGGGGCCCGATGGAAGGCGGTTTGCTGTCGGGCTGGAAACCACCGCCTTCAGCACGCTGCACTGTTGTGCCAGCACTGCTCTCTGGTGAGGACTGAGCCCAGCCAACCCCCCCCCCTCCTGCACCGATCCCAACGCCTGAACTCTCATGGCTGCCCCCGCTTCGCCCTCCAGAGCTTCTGGGGAGCTGCGCCCGCGTCGCATTGTCTGCCTCTACGGATGGCTTTGCAGAGATGACCATAAATCTCCCTCACTGCCAGCATTGTTGCTCAGTTACAGCAGAACGGGAAGCCCACGGCAGCCCCACGGCAGCTGGGCTGTGGGCTGGTGGCCTGGGGACAATGGGACGGCGCCTCTGCCTTGGGCTGCCCCTCCAGGGCTGGTGGCAGTCTGGCAGCAGCAGTGATGTCCCAGGGTCTGCCCAGGCCGCGGTTATGGCTGTGTCCCCTGGCCTGGCCTGGTGACGCGTCCCTGTGGTGGCACAGGGGCTCGGGGTGCTGGATGGGCTTGGGGTGACGCATCCCCACGGTGGGACGTGGACTCCCTGAGCCGCCTGTTGTCCCCAGATCAACCTGAACAAGGGAGATGAGTACTGGTGGAACGCCGTCCTGGAGGGCGAGGAGCAGATCGACATTGACAAGATCAACAAGGAGCGCTCCATGGCCACGGTGGACGAGGAGGAGCACGCCGTGCTCGACCGCCTCACCTTTGACTACCACCAGAAGCTGCAGGGCAAGCCGCAGAGCCACGAGCTGGTAGGTGCCACCAGACCAGGAGAGCGGCTTGTCCCAGCTGGGGGGTCCTCCGTGTCCCCAAGCGCGAGGGCAGAGCTCCGGCGCTGCGTCCCAAGTCTGTGGGGCAGCACGGAGTGGGGCAGGGGCGGGTGTGGGGTGGGGGGGCTCCATCGTGACGGGCCCTCTCCTCTTTGCAGAAGGTGCACGAGATGCTGAAGAAGGGCTGGGACACCGAGGGCTCCCCGTTCCGTGGCCAGAAATTCGACCCTTCCATGTTCAACATCTCCCCCGGCGCCGTGCAGTTTTGACCCCGGCAAAAAAAGTGGCCGAGCAGCGATGCGGGGAGGGGGGGGACCCCAAACCCGGTGCGGGACCCCCGGCATCCAAAGCCGGCATCGGCGCAGCAGGGGACGCGGCGTTCCGTCCCCGTCACCGCGGCATCCCGGCGTCGGGACCCTTCTCCTCGCCTCGCCTCGCGCCGGCGCCGGGCTCCGTTGTTTTTCAGGAACAGACGGAGCTCGTTGGGTGACATAATTATTATTTTTGGTGGTTGAGGATATTTCTGGTTTTCGCTTCTGCGGGTGCACCGTCCCCTCCCTACCCAGCCCCGGGGTGGCTGCGCCCTCAGCGGGTGCATCCATGCCGTGCCCTGCCTGGGGTCCCCGCCTGTCCCCAACCCCGGGGGCAGCAGGGACCCCCCC
>JAPSGF010000221.1:58177-73697 GCA_035772895.1 Perdix hodgsoniae | reverse complement strand
GGGGGGGTCCCTGCTGCCCCCGGGGTTGGGGACAGGCGGGGACCCCAGGCAGGGCACGGCATGGATGCACCCGCTGAGGGCGCAGCCACCCCGGGGCTGGGTAGGGAGGGGACGGTGCACCCGCAGAAGCGAAAACCAGAAATATCCTCAACCACCAAAAATAATAATTATGTCACCCAACGAGCTCCGTCTGTTCCTGAAAAACAACGGAGCCCGGCGCCGGCGCGAGGCGAGGCGAGGAGAAGGGTCCCGACGCCGGGATGCCGCGGTGACGGGGACGGAACGCCGCGTCCCCTGCTGCGCCGATGCCGGCTTTGGATGCCGGGGGTCCCGCACCGGGTTTGGGGTCCCCCCCCTCCCCGCATCGCTGCTCGGCCACTTTTTTTGCCGGGGTCAAAACTGCACGGCGCCGGGGGAGATGTTGAACATGGAAGGGTCGAATTTCTGGCCACGGAACGGGGAGCCCTCGGTGTCCCAGCCCTTCTTCAGCATCTCGTGCACCTTCTGCAAAGAGGAGAGGGCCCGTCACGATGGAGCCCCCCCACCCCACACACGCCCCTGCCCCACTCCGTGCTGCCCCACAGACTTGGGACGCAGCGCCGGAGCTCTGCCCTCGCGCTTGGGGACACGGAGGACCCCCCAGCTGGGACAAGCCGCGCTCCTGGTCTGGTGGCACCTACCAGCTCGTGGCTCTGCGGCTTGCCCTGCAGCTTCTGGTGGTAGTCAAAGGTGAGGCGGTCGAGCACGGCGTGCTCCTCCTCGTCCACCGTGGCCATGGAGCGCTCCTTGTTGATCTTGTCAATGTCGATCTGCTCCTCGCCCTCCAGGACGGCGTTCCACCAGTACTCATCTCCCTTGTTCAGGTTGATCTGGGGACAACAGGCGGCTCAGGGAGTCCGCGTCCCACCGTGGGGATGCGTCACCCCAAGCCCATCCAGCACCCCGAGCCCCTGTGCCACCAGAGGGACGCGTCACCAAGCCAGGCCAGGGGACACAGCCATAACCGCGGCCTGGACAGACCCTGGGACATCACTGCTGCTGCCAGACTGCCACCAGCCCTGGAGGGGCAGCCCAAGGGAGAGGCGCCGTCCCATTGTCCCCAGGCCACCAGCCCACAGCCCAGCTGCCGTGGGGCTGCCGTGGGCTTCCCGTTCTGCTGTAACTGAGCAACAATGCTGGCAGTGAGGGAGATTTATGGTCATCTCTGCAAAGCCATCCGTAGAGGCAGACAATGCGACGCGGGCGCAGCTCCCCAGAAGCTCTGGAGGGCGAAGCGGGGGCAGCCATGAGAGTTCAGGCGTTGGGATCGGTGCAGGAGGGGGGGGGGGTTGGCTGGGCTCAGTCCTCACCGGAGAGCAGTGCTGGCACAACAGTGCAGCGTGCCGAAGGCGGTGGTTTCCAGCCCGACAGCAAACCGCCTTCCATCGGGCCCCATCCCGGCTGCTCACCCAGCAGTGAGCACGAGGAACACGGGGTGCGTTGGCCACGGGGCCTCATAGTGGGCACACAGCCCCCGCGCGAGGGGGACGCCGGGCATCATCCCCCTCCCCATCCCACCGCTCCTGTTGCAGGGCTGGCAGTGGGTGGGAAGAGCCCCGCAGAGCTGCGGCCCACGGCCCCTCTCCTCCTTCCCACCCTACGCACAGCCCTCGCTTTATTTACCACGTCCTGCTCCCACCCTGCTGGGAAGGCAGAATTATTCATTTCCTCGGCTGAGAGCCTTGCAAACGATCGCTAATTAACCTCTGCGGCCCACCTTGCGCACGCGGGGGGAGTTTGCTGTTCCCCCACATTCCAGGGGGAGAGAACTGAAAGTGGGACTCTCTGCGAGGCTGCAGTCTAACAGAAGCCTCCGCACACCCGCAGAGGTCCTCAGGTGTGGGTTTGGGGTCGGCTCGCGGCGTGGCTCGGCTCCTTGGATGCACAGCTGTGCTGTGCCCTGGGAGGTGGCCACGGAAGGCGGCTGCACGTCGGGGCTCCACCAAGAAAACAGGGTTTCACCACAAGGACAAATAAATCTCGACCCGGTTACGCGTTGCCCTCTGCGAAAGGAGCGGTGCTCTGCCCCAGCTCGGAGCTGCTGGGTGCTCACAGCCTCCTGCAGGAAGGATGGGGTTCCGGATGCCTCGCGCTCGGATTGCACAGCTCTGCTTCGGGGATGGCGGATGCCGGAGCTGTATGAAGCCAAGGGGCGGCGGCAGGACGGGCAGTGGGGAGAGCTGCGTGCTGCAGCGGCACAGATGTGGCACTGTGTCACCTCCCATGTCCCCGTATCCCATCAGAGCCCAGCCCTTCACCGCCGGGTGCTGCGCTTTGCCATAGCATTGGGTTTCCTCCCGAATCCCAGGTGCCACGTCAGATCTGGAGGGATGCTGCCAAGGGATGGAAGTAGGACTTGGAAAAGCCACCTCTCACCACCTGCTTCCCTTCCGACATGGCAGCAGCGTCCCCAGGAGCCAGCGGGGGACAGGAGCTGCTGAGGGGGCACCAGGGAACGCTTCCAATGGTGCGTGGAGGTTGGGGAGCACCACAGACTGCTATCAACTCGGCCTCCCAGCTCAGGAGATGACAGGCAAAGGCTGTAAGAGATGCTCAAGGCAGGGCTGGTCGACAAAAGCACGGACGTGGGTAACAAACGTTGGAAAGGAGGAGAGAAAGAGAGGGAATGGGGGGAAAAAATCCTCAACAACGAAAATAATCCCAAAACGTGTTGTGCACAACACCCAGCAGAGACTTCTAAAAACGGCTCCCGCGAATCTATTTTCATCTCTCTTTTGACAAGTGAGCAGGCATGACAGCGAGGGGAGAGCGTGGGGATTACGGCCAGGGCTGTGGTGCTGGGCAGAGATGGCAGCTCCAAAGCCACAGCCCTTAGGTTTCTGCCTTGGTCTGGGTGCAACGAGAGCCACAGACATACCGAAGGACACAGAGAAATGTGCTGAGGGCTTCGGCTACCCTGCGCACGGAGAAAGGAGACACTCTCGGGTTGAATTGCTCACTCTGCTCCAGTTACCTTACAATTCTTCCAGCGAAATTTCATCCCACCATCAATATGTTGGCAGCCAGCTGGAGATCCTCACAACCCTGCACCCTCGTGCTAATTTGAGGCTCTTGCCTTCAGCTTGGGTTGGAGATGAGGGGACTGCTCCCACGGTCATTAATTGATCCCATTGCCTCCTTTTAAACATCCTTCAGATGGCCAAGTGATTTGGAGATGCTCTTCCCTCCCATAGGGCCCTTCTGGCAGCAGGTCTCTCGCCCCAGGCACATCTTCAAGGCCAGGTTGGGTGGGGCCTTTGGCAGCCTGGTCTGGGACCAGATCTAGAGGTTGGTAGGGGATTGGAACTTGATGATCCATGGGGTCCCTTCTGACCCAACTCATCCTTTATTTCCGTGATCATAGAATCTTGCCTGAGCAGGATTTCCATGCTTCTGCCTTGGCACTTCTGCACCCAGTGGGAGGCACCCAGTGGGATTCCCACTCAAATGTCACAGCATCTTTGGGTGCCCATCAGCTGCCTTGCTCATGACACGGAGCACGAGGTGAGCTCACTGCCTTGAAAGGAACCACTGCAGCTGCAGAAGCCCAGCCCTGAGTGCTCTCCTGGGGCAGGCAACAGCCCTGAGGAGCTTCTGAGAACATCTCTGGCTGAAAGGAGGGGGCAGAAGCGCGGCGGGTGGCAGAGCCGCACTCCCAGCGCAGCCCCAGCCCCAAAGCTCACACGGGAGTTGGGCAGCCAGAGGATGCAGGAGATGCTGGAGGAACCAGGCTGACGGGCAGCAACGCAATGCCCAGGACAACCTCAGTTGTGGAAACAGTCCAGCAGCATCACCCCTCTGCCTGAACTGCTAGAGCACACCATTGACACCTACAGCCAGCATTAATTCACTGTGGGGCAGCAGATCCAGTAATGAGCTGTTGCTCCCAAACCGCCTTGACGAGGAAGACGTGCAGAAGGCAAACAGAAGCAGCTGCACTGACTGCTTACAACAGGACAGGCGGTGTGTCAGAACCCTGGGGCAGCATAGAAACAAGCAGTGGGGTTTCCCCTTGCCTGGCACACATGAACTGCACGTTGCACAGGGACAGCCAGGGAAAGGCGACGTGGGACGCGGCCAGCTCTGGCTCAAGCCTCCAGCTGCTCCCATTTTCCAGGCCAAGCACTGGGGAGCTGCAAGGCAAGGCGAGGAAAGGGCAGCCCTTACCAAAACGCACTTCCCTGGCTCCAGGCTCCAGAGGGAACTCTCCGTGTTGATCTTGTGTGTGAGCTTCCCCTCCATGAGCACGTGCTGGCTGCTCCCCTCCAGCACCGCCACGCGAATTGTGCTGCTGCTGATATCCACAGACACCTGGAAAGGCAGAGAGAAAAGCATCAGCAAGGTTCCTGCTCCATTTCCCGCTGTGCTGCTCGGGGCGTGGGGTCAAGAGCACTCGCTAGGGATGAGAGAGAGAGAGAAGAACCATCAGTCTGTACAGAAGGAGGGTTGAAATCCCACTGCTGTGAGCGAGCAGCTCTGAGGTGAAAGGAAACCTCTCCGGGGAACAGCAGGCAGCACAGCCCTGCAGGGAGTCACACTGTGCCTCAGTTTCCCTACATAGAAAGCCAGCTCAGAGGTCAGGTACCTGCTTGCTGCGCCCCTGCACTGAATGGGGTACAGCTCTGTGGCTCCCAGAGCTGAGCGCTGCCCTGCCAGGCAGTCTGGGGCTTTCTGAGCCAGGATCGTGGTGCTACCCCAGCACCAGCACCAGCACCAGCCCAAAGCTCCCCAGCTTTGCATGGCCCCCATGCCAAGGAATAGCCAGCACTGGGCTCTGTGCATGCAGAGGGATGTGTGTGTGTGTCACCGTGGGGCCAGAGGACACGGCAGCTCTGCCCCCCCTGCAGCAGCCGTACGGGGAACCCTGCTGCAACCTGCTGCGAGGTGACATGGCCCCCCTGGGGACACGGCAGCAGGCTGCCGCTTGGACGTGCTGCACAGCGCTACCTCGGTCCCCAGGGAGCCCATCTGCTGCTGCCCTGCATGGCCAGGCTGCGAGGAGCAGGACTGGAAGGGGGGGACAGCTCGGGGCCCCCAGTGCTGCCAGCCCTCACCCGAGAGGAGGAGACTGCGGTGAGATTTGCCTGCATTCTCTCCCAGAGTTCCCCCAGATCTTCCTCCCGCTCTGCAGAGCTCATTTGAAATGTTATTACATTATCCATTACCTAGGAGATCTCCAGTGACTCACTAGCTCCACGCAGGCAAGATGTGGGCAGAGCCGCTCCAGGCAGCGACAGCACCACGGCTGCAGGACCAGAAGCACCAGGCTGGGCTCCGAACCTGGCTGGCATCAAGCGGCCGTCGTGGCACAGACACCCAGCAGTGTGCCAGCAGGCTTTCACCTGGGGTGTGGATGTGACCAATGTGCTGCAGCTCCTCCAGGACGAGGAATGGCACCGCCACACGGATGGGACGCGTGGACCGGGCTCTGCACACCCCAGCTCCCCATCCCCCGTCACACACACACAGGGTCACCGCCGAGCTCACCCCCGAGTCACCTTTTTGGGGGGTTTCCCTCAGAAACTGAGGAATGGGGTGCGATGCTGACAGCCCTGGGGAGACGCCCCAGGCACGGCTGTGGCACCGCGTTGTGCCGCACAGCGCAGCGGCTCCCGCACATAGAAACACCCCCACCCGCCCCCGCCAGCACAACAAGCACACAAAGCTGGGAGCCAATCTCGCTCATCTCCTGCAAGCCAGGCAGCAGAGAGGCTTGCTGGCGTGAGCTCTATTTCAGGGCTGGGAAGCGTGGCTCCACGGGCCCCTGCTGCGTCTCTAAGTGGATCGGGGAGGTGGGGAGCGGAACGCGAGGTGCTCCCACCCACCCCTTCTCCCCTTGCTGCTCCACGGCCACCCCGCGGAGCTCCATACAAGGAAACCTCCAGCATAACCGAGTGAGAAGGTGCCATAGCAACAGCCCAAATCCGAAAAGTGTCAGGAGTGCCATTCTGAGCAGCGTTAGAGCCGGGCACGCTCAGAGCCCAGGGACCAGACGGGAGATTTTTAATCTCGCCTTGGCAGGCAGAAGCCAAAAAACTGATAATTTTTTTTTACAAGGCAAAGCTGCGTGGTGAATGCAGGGAATGCTTCTGTTTTGCAGGAACCCATCAATAACGTGCCCCAAGCCCCATCCAGCTTGAAAATTGCTTTGAACCGTCCTGCTCTGGCCTGCGACCCAGCCGGTCTGCCTGTCCCCTCCGGCTGGAGAGACACAGAGAACAGGTCCAGAATGAAAACCTGCCTGCAAGGTGCTGAGGGGAGCATTGGAAGGAGGCAAGGCCTGAGCAGGACATGCTCTGCCAGGATAAGGAAAGGCAAAGACTGGAGGCAGTGCAGAATTAAATGGGGCACCATGGGGCTGGTCTAGGTCAGTGCACAGCTGTGGGCACTTCGGGCTGCTGGCAGCAAATGCACCCCTAGAACAGCCTGCAGGGAGGCAGGAGAGGTCAGGAAAGCTGTCCTGTCCCCAGCTCCTCGCTGCACCTGCAAGGCCCCCACAGTTCCGGGTGCCAAAGGGTGGGGTGTGATGCTGGGATCTTGGCATGGACACAACTCCCCAGCGTGTCCCCAGGCATCGCGAGTGCCATACGACACAGAGGGGACAGAACATCCGTCTGGACACCCCCGAGCCCTTCCAACGAACAGCCTGGCTTCGCTTTAGACACCCAACGGGAATGATGCATCTCATGGTCCCCCTGCTGTCCCCATGGCAGCCATCACCCCTCCAGCCCAGGCTGCTGCTGCCAATTACGCTCCATTGGCATGCCAAGGAGCTGTGTAGGCTGCAGCCGGCGAGCAAACCCAAGCGTGCTCATTTCAGCTGCCCTGGAAGCAGCGGAGGAGAACGGGAGGTGGGGGAGCACCGACTTCCCAAATGGAAAAATACAGCAAGAGCTGCGGGCTGGGAGTGCTGGGGGAAAGCAGGGAGAGGTCAAACTCCCGAGGCCAGCACTCCCAGCCCTGTGTGCGCTTCTTGAGCTCCTCCTCACCTCAGCAAGCAAAGGTGGGGAGAAGAGGGACTGGAGAGGTGCTAAAGGACACCCAGCATGGCCACGTACTACGCAGATGGCTTTGAGATCTGCCCTCGGAAACAGGGTGTGGATTTTGGGTGGCCCTGTGCAGAGCCAGGGCTTGGACTCTGCGATCCCTGCGGGTCCTTCCCGTCTCAGGGTGCTCTGTGGTTGTGGGACTCAGAAAGGCAAGCAACGCTCCAAGCCAGGAGAAGCTAGCAAGGACACATCCCTGGTCCTTCCCCGCAGCCTGAAGGGGCTCAGGAGGAAGGCCAGCCCTGGGTGAGTGCACAGAGTACGCAGCCACAGTAGGACATGGAGCTCTCAGAGCTGCCTGTGAGACTGCAGCAGGTGAAACTGGAGGAGAAAGCACGGGAAGTACAAAGCCGAGGAACCCTGCTGGGGCTCTGAGCAATGGGACGCAGCAGCCACAGCGGGAAGGTGGCCAGGCTGGGACCGTGGGTCCCCATCACTGGAGAGCAAGGCATGACCACATCCTGCACAAAGAGCCCCCCTGCTCCCAGCACAGCTTCCCAGGACAGCCAGGGGAAGAGAGACACCAGAAACCAAATTCTTAACACTGCTTTACCTGTTTGCCTTTCACAATGTGCTTGGGCACGGGCACTTTGATCTCCAGGTCGCTGTAGTCTTGGGACCAGGCGTAGTTCTCCCGCACTGCCCCGTTGTAGCTGTCAGGGTTTGTCTGGAACTGCTCCTGTTTCCTGGGGAGGGAAGAACAAGTGAGGGACTGAGCGTGGGGTGAGCAGGGAGGGTGGGAGCAGGAAGGGAGCAGAGCCTGCACTCCAGCACCCCGAGGTGCTTCAGAGCCGGGGAAAGGCAAAGGATCGGGTTGGCATCCCAGCACCCCTCACCTCACATCCAGTGAGGATGGCAGTGGGACAGATGGGGATATGGAGCTTGGGCCGCCTGAAGGGTGCAGGGCTTCAGGGATGGATGAGGAGAGATTTGAGGGGATCAGATAAGCAGTCAGCAACACACCTCCAAATACCCAACACATCTCCAGCCAAGGCATTCCCACCAGCCTCGTGTTCCTTTCCACCACTGCCGGGCTGTGCACCGCTGAACCCTCCTGGAGCGGGCTTGGAAATAAAACCAAACCCTTCCCAAAGCCGGCGGCGGAGCCACCAACGAGCAGAACTGCTCTTTATACACACCCAGCCCTTGGCCCGGGGCTGTGGGGCTTTACATAAGGGTGCAGGGGCTGTGCGACCCTGGGGATCGCATCCCAACACCCCCACAGTGAGGGGTGCGTGGCGGCGGCAGGCAGGGGCGGCTTCCAGCCCTGAGCATTACGTAATATCCACGGGGTTTAATTAAATTAGGCTCGGGAAGGGTCTGCGCGCACACACACACCCGCACACCTCCTTTTTTGGGTCCTTTTAGGGATGGTTTTGGGGCAAGCACTGGCCTGGCCCTCCAGGAGCTGTGGTGGGTTTGCACAGCCTGGCCACAGCTCCTGGTGTCAGTGGCACTGGGTGAGCAATGTTGCCCTGTTGGGGGGGGGGGGACCCTGCAAGCAATTCTTTCTTTTTTTTTTCCTTTTTTTTTTTTTTCCTTGGGAATTTTGGCCTTGCTTGGCGTTCACCCATTGGGTGCCAATTGCCATGGAAACGGGGTTGGCATGGCAGCACCGAAGCGGCGCTCGCTCCGGTTGGCTCCAGATGGCAGCTTCCAAACCGCCCCCAGACTGCGGGGTGCCGGAGGGGCAGCGAGAGCCGGGCACAGGCGTGGGGTGCCCAGGTTCCTGGGGTGCCCCTTCTCACAAGGTGTCGCTGGCTCACAGGGTGCCACCAGCCCCGGGGGGGTCAGGGGACACACGGAGGGCTGCAACGCGGAGGAGCAGGGCTCTGCATGACCCGCTCTTTGCTCCCTGCTCTCTCTCCGCGTGGCTGTGAAGGGATGCAGAAAGCCATCTGGGCTCCAAAACCAGCTGGATGTCCTTCTAGCGGTTCCCATCCCGCTCTGGCACGATCCAGGACGAGGCGCTTCTGGATGTTCTCACCTTCCAGGCACTCTGCCAAGCGCACGGCGCTGTGGCACGCAGACACAAAGCGCTTTCGCAGCTGCCCTGGGAGGACTCAGTGCTACGGAGTTGTTTCCATGGGGAGACTGAGGCAGGGTTGCTCCGTGCTGGATCCACCTCCTTGCTTTGTTCTCCCTCTGTCCCTTTCGCCCAGCAGTCCAGCCCTGGGAGCACACCAGGGACAAGAGAGGAGGGTGAAAAAGCAGCAGCTTTAAAACCCGGGGTTTGGCACGGCGCGCACTCGGCTGCCGGGTGGCGGGGATGGTGTGGGTGGGTCTGTGTGTTCTGTCTTGTTCTATTTTTGCTCGCCATGTGTCATTTTGGGGGAGGTGAAACCTTTCACAATGCACCGTCAAGGAGCAGCCAATCTGTTTGGCGCTCCGAGGAGCCGCAGCGCGCGGCCACCCCGTCCCCCACGGCACAGAGGCCGCAAGGAGGGACCCAGCCAGTGCCGGGCACGGCAGCACAGCGGCCGGCCCCACGGCGCGCACTGACACCCCAGCTCTGTGTTACCCACTGCCGAGGCCCTGCGTGATGCACCACTCGAGAGGTAGCCGAGAATGGAAAGATCTCATTAAGTAATAATGAAGTTCTGAGCGAGGAGGGGAAGAGAAAATCAGGCGCAAGGCACCCGCGTGCCTAACCCACATAAGCACGAAGCCTTGCAGAGAGCCGCGGCGTGCCGGCCGCCTGCCCCGCATTTACTGCAGCCATCAGCAGCCCAGGTTGAGGCAGGAGCAGTTCCGCAATACAGATTGGCAGGGGAGAAGTGCCCGCTCCTGCCCAGCAGCCAAGGGACAACCGGGAGCCACCCCGAAGGGCAGGAAGGGCTGAGCACCCTCTGCGCTGTCGGGCTGGGGCAGGACGAGTGGGTGAATTTGATGAGGTTCGAATGTGCACCCTGCTCCCGGAGCAACAGGTAGCTGGAGGTGTCAGCCTGAGACAGCCGCATCCGCAAAGCTGCGGGGATGGAAAATCCCAGGGTTGTGCTCTCTCTGCTGTTTTTGCAAGCGAGGCGAGCAGGAGCCTCCCCCCACCTCCGGATTTAACATTTCTCAGCACCAAAACATCGGGCGTGTGGCGTTCGGTCTCTCTGGGTTTTGCTCCACTTAATTGGGTCTCCGGCAAAGCGCTGAGCCGGCTGAGGACCAGCCTGCTGCTGTCAGCTCTGTGCAGTAAACAAGTGCTGCGATGCAGCCGCTGTCGGCACAGGGCTTCTGTGGGCTGCGATCGTAGGGCTGCGCGTGGGGGTCGGTGGGGAGGAGCCCACATCCGTGTAGGAAGGTGGGGAGAACCCCAAATCCAGGTGGGATTGGAGGGGGATCCCCAAATCCAGGTGGGAGGCTGCCTTTCCTCCCCGAGATGTACAGAAGCGCTGCAACCCCGCGCTACAAGCCCGAGCCACGGGGCTGCAAGGCGCTTCTCCAAATGGGGCCGGAGCTGGCAGGGCTCACTGCGCACACCAGAGACGCACGGCGCCACGAGAGGCGGCCAACACCACTCCCTTCACCCCCAAACCAACGGTCCCCACAAGCCAGGGTGGCTCTGAGGGCACTTTCACCCCAATACCACGCTGTTAGGGCGCAGGCAGGTGCCCAGCATCTCCAGGCAATGCCTCTGCCACTCGACTCCACAGCTACACTCCAAAGCCACACCACCTACCGCATCCAAACACCCAACTCCAACGCTTGCCAAGGTTCCCCATGCACGGCAGCGGGTGCGTGGCTCTGCTCCTGTCAGCCTGCAGCACGGGCTTCGCTCTCTTTCCACACTCGTGCTCTTCGGGGGAGCTTTTAGCCTTCACTTTTGATTTCCCAGTTATTTACGGAGCCATTCAGCAGAGCCAACTTGCTGCCATTAGGGCGGTTGAAATGCCACCACCAGCTCACAGGGGAGCTCTGGAGTTGTCACCAGAGGGCTGAATTTCACTACTGCTGGGAAATTCAGGTCAAGGACAGCAGGACGCGCTACTGGTAGGCAAAGTCCCCTCACATCCTCACTGCTGGCAGAGCTTACACAACCTTGAGCTGGAGAGGTCTCCGAGGGACCGCTGCACCAACGCAGCACGCCAGGTTCAATTCCAGCTCGTGGAAAAGGGGACCTGGCTGAGCAGAGCTCAACGGCCCCACGGCCGGCAGCGCCTCGGGTCCGTCCCCAGAGAGCAACACGGCGCTAAAGCAAGCAAACAGAGTTTTCTTTTTTAAATAAGAATCAGGCACACGCTGTCCCCCGGCCTCCAGCCCTGGGATTTTCTGCTTGTTAAGAGAAAAATTTATAGGTTTTAATTTAGTTATTTTTGGTGCAGGGACCTAATTCTGGAGCTCAGTACCTTGGTAGGGCAACCAAAGCCCTGAGCGATGGGGTGTGTGACAGGGGAGCTGACACGGCGCTGCTGATCTCAGCAAGCACAGGGCTCTGGTTCCCCAGTACAGCATTGGAAAACTGGGCCCCAATCACACCCTCAGCGGCTGCGACGGGCTGGTTGTGGACACAGGAACGGGGCTGGGGACCATCTTGCCTCACGATCAGCCCTTCAAAATGATGCTCCGCCAGGAGCTGAGCTCCCACTGCTGCAGGAGAGGGCGGATTGATTTGAATATGTCACCCCCCCTGTTTGAAGCCACGGTCTCTGTGCTCCGCAGGGAGGACTCAGCTCGCAAAGAAGCTTGCCCAGGACAGCCCAGAGGTAAAGAAATGGGGTAGGAAGGGCAGAACCTCACACACGGAGCATCAACGAGTGAAGACCAGGAGCACAAAGATACTCAAATGAGGCGGGGTGAAGCAAATAAGGGCTCTTAGCTTGAAAAAGGAGCTGAAGGAGGAATGGGATGAGCAGCACGACTGCAAGTATCCAGGAATAGGGAAGTGGAAGCTGTAATGAGGTCTGTCAGGGCCGAGGCTCGAGGAAGAAAAGAAATCCACGAGAAATGCCACTCCAAGCGCTCACCCTGGCACACAGAGCTGTGGGATCACAGCCTGCCGGGGGTCAGAGCCAACGGAGCATCACAGTGCTTGTTTGGTTCTGCTCCACCTGCTCTCTGCAGGTCCTTTGCCTGCCTCCCCAAACAGCACAGAACTGCCAGCCTGGAGCACACATGGCCACAGCGCCGAGGAGGCACAATGAGGGGACACGGAGCTGCCACAGCCTCACACCGGGCTGCGAGCAGTGAGTGGCCACAGGACGGGAGAAGAACGCACCCCAGGTTAGGGCTGGGAGCAAGCAGCAAGCATTGGGATGAGAGGAAGCAGAGCGCCGAGGCCAGGCTGTGCAGTGCCACACGTGGGCTGCTGGGCTCTATTTTAAATGCTGCGTGGCAAATGTATGCAGGCCGGGTTCCAAGCTGGGGGAAGGGGAGGGCGCTGGGCGGCGGAGGTGTGCTGAGCTCGGAGCCCAGCTCAGGCTGTGTGGGACAAGCAGGATCAACCCGAAACGAGGCAGGGAGGGCATGAGCACATGTGGTCCTCAGCGGAGCCACGGAGCAGCCCCACAGCAAAGGGGAGCCACAACACCCCACTTGCAGGTGGGGAAAGGGGGGCACCTGCCAAGGAATGAGCCGCCAGCCACGTGCCTCAACCGTGGGCAGAGCTGAGCACGATGCAGGCTCGCTTTTGCTCTTCCTTTCCCCTGCAGCCCTAAGAAAGCTGCTCCCATCCCAAGGCGCCCAGGAGCGCAGCGGGCTCTGATGGGAGCTGGCAGATCTGGGCTGGTACCTGCCCTACATTTCTACAGCAGCGAGGTTGACAGAATGAGCGAGTTTTTATATAGATTTGGGTGGCGACGGTTTTCTTTACCGGTTGAGGATGGGGGGGGGAAGGGAGAAGGAAAATATTGTTTAATCTCTTTTCTGCATTCTTGCTGCTGGCACTGCATGTTATTCATGCGCCCCTCGTATCCAAACGGGCAGCTCGAGGTTTCGCTCAGGAGGGGTTGCGCAGAATTAAGCAGCTGGTTCAATTATTAATAGCCTGTCAGGGGTGCCCTGGATGCCGGCTGCCTTTCGGGGGGCTCCAGTGCCCCCCAGAGGCACACGCACCAACTACAGCAGCAACTTGTTGCCGGCTCTGCCCTACTTGGATCCCGCAGCCACGCTGCCCCATTCCTTTCCCCCAGCCCAGGCGGGGAACACGCAGGTCACAGCTGCGGCGAGGCAGAAGAGCTCTGTCGGCTCCAGCAGGGCTTTTTTTGTCTCGTTAGTCCCGCAAGGTGTCAGACTGATGGCCCCAGGGACAACCTTTCCTTCAAAGGACAACAGAACGTGGCTTTTCAGGTGATATTATTCTTGGCTTCTGGCTTATTTTTACCCCACGCAACGCAGGCCGGGCTCATCGATCTCAGCACAAGGCCTTCTCCTCGTTCCCACCTGATCAAGTTGCCGGGCACCTTCCCCTCTGTCCATTCCATCCCAGCCCCTCCAGGACCTGGGGCTGTCACACATCAGGGCAGAACCCGAGGGCTTCGTGCCATCTCACCCTGGCAGGGAAGGGAAGCCGGCCGGCAGCAGCTCTCAGACACACTGGGAGGACTTTGGAGCAAGGACGTTTTTGAAGCGCGAGGCGGCTTAGCCCAGCTTGAAAGCCACTGAGTCCGGTGAAAGAGTACATAAAGCTCTGTGCACTGCCTGATGCAGCTTCAAAGCTGGTTCTGCTTTGAGCTGAAGGCTGGGCCAGAGACCTCTGGAGCTCCCAAACTGTGCACACCCAATGCTGACGCTGGCCTTGCCGCCTGCCCACACAGATATTTAGTACAAGAGTGACCTGCAGAGCACCCATCCAGCTCTGAGAGCTCCCACCACACACATGAGGGGCACAGACCCCAAGTTTCCACGAGGAAAAGGCTGTGGGACAACACCTGGATTTCCCAGAGCCGCTGCGGTCAGCCCCCAAGAACGGTGACCCCAGCGTTAGCACAGCTCCAGCACACACACACACACACGACGATTCCCCTGCCCTCAGCACAGCCACAAACCCCCAAACCCCCAGCACAGAACACAGCTCTGCCTCCCACGGGGGATCGCACAACCCCTCCTCCCCTCCACCCTGCCAGCCCCTGCCAGCGGGGCGAGGAAAGCAGCACAAGGGGAGAGCCTTACGTGGGCAGCTCGGCTGGTGAGGGCTGCACAGGGGCAGCCGCCCCCGGGGGCTCTGCTGGCACGGGGCTGCTGGCTGCTGGGGTTGTGGGCGAATCCTGCAGCCCCTCCGCACCCCCTGCATCCAGCGAGGGCTCGGCCTCCTCCGTTGTCTCTACCTCGACCTCATGGGCGGCCGGGGCCACTCTCACCCTCTCGGCGGAGGCGGCAGCTTCCTCTTCCTCCTCCTTCTTGCGGAGCTTTGCCTCCAGCTCCCGGCGCCGCTTCTCATCGTCCTGCCGGGCCATCCGCTCAAAGACTTTGAACGCCTGCAAGAGAACAAAGCTGGCTGTTAAGGAGAGGAGGAGCACACGCTTACTGCTGTCCCTCTGGCTGTGGATGTCACACAGCCCACTCCCAACACCTGCACCCTCAGGAGACCTGGCCGCAGGGCTCTGCTGCCGGCTCCTCAGCAGTGCTGAGGTCGGGACACGCCGCGGGCAGCCCCGCAGGGCGGCCGCGAGCTCCCTCAGCTGGCGCAGGTGAAGAAGCAGAGCAAGGGGACGTGGGGATCACGGCGTTTTTGCTTCGGGCGGATAAAACGCACTGAGAGATAAAAAGCAGCTCTCCCCAGCCCGCAGCACGAGGAGCCGCCTGCCCAGGCCCAGCCACCTGCAGCGGGAGGGGGGGGGGGCCGTTTCTGCGGGTGACACACGGGAGGACGCCGAAGCAACGCTCTGCTGCCGCGCCCAAGGGACGCTCCGGGCCCCAACACCCACGGGAACGCGGCGGCGGCGGCACCGAGGGCGGCGAGCGGGGCCCGCGGGTACCTGCAGGGCCATGGCCTGCGCGGCGCCGGGCGGGAAACCCAGGCGGTCACCGGGCCGCAGGAGGAGGCGGTAGAAGTCGGTTTTGCGGTAGAGGAAGCCGAAGAGGACGCGCAGGAAGTCGTCCACGTTGCCGACGTGCTGCAGGATGCCGAGCAGCGCCTGATCGTACATCTCGGTCAGCGCCTCCATGGCGGCCCCGGCCCGCTGCCACGGCAACCGCCCGCCCGTCCGCCCGCGCTTCCGGTCCGCACGTCGCGCCACTTCCGGTCCGCCGCGCTGCTCCTCTACGCTGGGAACCGCGCCGCGCCGAGAGGTTCCGGGGAGCGGGAGTTCCGGGCCGCGCCGCTGCAGCCCGCGTCCGCACCTGCGGTGTGCGAGGAGCGCCGGGGCACCGCGCCGGGACCCTGCCGGGAATGGGGCAACTCTCCAAACGCAGGGCGGGGCCCCAGGCAGAGCACTGCCCGACCTGGGAGCACTGGGGCGCTGCTGCGACCAGCTGGGATTGCTGGAAGCCCCTCGGGTCGCCCCCCC
>JAPSGF010000221.1:30934-43177 GCA_035772895.1 Perdix hodgsoniae | reverse complement strand
GGGGGGGGGGGGGAGGGGGGTCCTCACCATGCCCTCCATGCCGTGGGGGAGCAGCAGGACGATGCCGTTCTGCCTGACCCACTTGGCTTGCCCGGGGCAGATGAACTGGTCAATGATGCACTGGGCGGTGTTGTGGAAGTCCCCAAATTGGGCTTCCCAGAGCACCAGAGCGTTGGGGCTGGCCATGGCGAAGCCCAGCTCGAAGCCTGCAGGAGGGGTAAGGGAGGTGTTAGGGGGAGGGGTGGGGGTACGGCCCCCTGGGCACAGAGTCACACTCACCCAGGACACCGTACTCAGACAGAGAGCTGTTGCACACGGTGTAGGGAGCCTGGTTGGGCCACAGGTGGTTCATGGGGATGCAGGTCCTCTTGTCCACGTTCTGGTCATGCAGCACGTGGTGGCGGTGGCTGGAAGAAGGGGAAGGGCGGCGTTATCCCCCGCCAAACGCAAGCTGCTGCTTCGTGGGTGTCTCATTTGGCCGTTCCCCCTTCCCGGCTGCTTTGCCAACAGGGGATCGTGGCTCAGGGTGGCAAAATAAACAACCCAAAGGAGAAAGGCCACGTGCTTTGGGATCCCTTCCAGAGGCTGTGGGGCCGAGCACAGCCAGCACTGCCCCACCTGAAGGTGCCCCTCTCGACGTCCTGCCCGCTCAGGCGGATGTGGATGCCCTCCTTCAGCAGGGAGCCGAACGCCATGTACTCAGCCAGCGCCCAATCCACAGTCCTGTTCTTCACCATCTCCCCACGGGTCTTCAGGATTCGGCTCAGGCCTGCCAGGACAGGCGACGGTTCGCGGCGGTGAGGACACCTCCATCCCCAAACCCCCCCGGGGCCGAGGAACTGCTCCTCTGGGCAGCTCCGAGGACAAACTGCTCCTCCCTTCGTTAGCCACGGCTCCCTTTGAACCCCTCAGGAACAAGGACGCGGCTCCAGCAAGCTCCTACCTCCATGGATGGTGAAATCCTCCACCGGCACAGAGCTGGCCACTTGGCCGATGTGCGTCAGGTCCTCCTCGTTCAGCCCAGTGGAGGGGCAGCTCATGCTGCGGGGTTGGCCGTCCAGAGTGAAGAAACCTGTGGCCAGAGGAGCAGCCGTGGTGCTGCGGGGCCAAGCCCAGCTCCACCAACACCCCGAGGACGGAAGCAGCGTCGGGCCCTCACCCCGTGAGCGCGCATTTGCTGAGAGCCAGCTGACAGGGCGCCAGAACCCCAGCAGGCCCTGGAGAAGCTGCTCTACGCACTAGCTGAAACGCTGTCAGCAACTTACCAGGCCAGGGGGAGTCCAACCAGTGCTTGATGTGCAAGATCTTTTCATCCTTGGATCTTGCGTGGGCCTCCTCGCAGATCTTATCGTACTTGGCGATTTCCTCCTGCGAGGCAGAAGCAGGCAGAGCTGCGTTACTGAGGACGCTCCAAACAGCAGAGCTGGCACGAGATCAGGGGCTCGGTGCCCCGCAACCTTTCCATTGGGACCGTTCCCTTGGAAGGTGCTGGGGGGTGCCAGCTCCTCTGCCCCCCGTCCCACACCCCGCAGTGCTGCCCAGCTGCACCCTGACCCCAGCGACATACCTCGTACTCTGGCTGATTGACCACCCCCTGTGAAATGAGGAGCTCGGCGTATTTCTGCAGCACTGGCTTCTGCTTCCGGATCTGTTTGTACATCAGGGGCTGCGTGAACATGGGCTCATCCATCTCGTTGTGCCCGTTGCGCCTATAACACACCTACGGGGAGGGAGGGAGCCTCTGAGAGCAGCCCTGCAGCCTGCGCCTCGCAGAGCCACGGGGTCCGTGTGCTATGGAAAGTCCAAAGCAGCCCAGGAGGGAGCAGCTCTGCCCTGCTCGGCGCAGGGCACGAGGACAGGCACAGAGACGGTGCTTCCTCCCCGAGCGTTAGCACCCAAGACCTCACCTAACCCCTCTCTTTCCCTCCCCTGAAACTGCGGCCCCAGAGGCTGGAGGAGCCCGGTGTTCACCTCCTTACCAAATCCACCACCACGTCCTTATGGAAAGTGCTTCGCCACTCCGCTGCCACATTGCACACGTACACCACAGCCTCGGGGTCGTCCGCGTTGACGTGGAAGATGGGAGCGTTGACCACGCGGGCGACGTCGGTGGGGTACGGAGAGGAGCGGGCCATGCGTGGGTCAGTGGTGAAACCAATCTGATTTGGAACAAACCGCGCCGCCTGCAGGTCCTGGCTGGCACCGAAGCCAGGCAGGCACCAGGCCAGGCCTATTCCATCAGCTCGCATGGCGCCTGGGGAATGCAGGTGACTCCCAGGCCTCGGGCCTGCACCGAGCCGGGCTTCCCCAGCTCCAGCACTGGAGCCTGCGGCATCTCCCCCGGTTTTGGGCAGCTATGCCCCTTACCTGGTTGTTGACCACGACGTGCACGGTGCCATGAGTGGTGTAGGAGGGCAGGTCGCTCAGGTGGAACGTCTCATACACAATTCCCTGCCCTGCAAATGCTGCGTCTCCGTGCAGGAGGATGGACATCACCTGCGGGACGAAGGCACTCAGCGGCGCTGCAGCCGGATCTCAGCCCCGTGGGAGGATCCAATGATTTGGCAGCCCCACTCCAAAACCCTCTGCTCCACAGCTCCAGGGACCGAGGAGGGAAAAATGCACCTTTCCTGCATGCTTTCACCCCGAAAGGAGGAGCGCGCCGTGGCAGAGCTCACCGTGCCTTCAGCCACTCTGCTGCCTTAGCTGGGGCTGCCTGAGGACAGAGCCTGCCAGGCAAGGACAGAGCTGCTCTATTTATTCCCAACCCTCGCAGTGTGGGAGGAAGGAAAGCACTTTTGATCTCACCCTTCCGCTTCTCCTGTGGCAGTGAGATTGGGCACAAACCCCCCCCTGGCACACGGACGCAGCCCCCAGCTCACCTTCTTCCCTTCCGTGTCCCCGCAGTAGAACTGCTCCGCTTTGGTCTTGCCTTGGACCACGGGGTCGGCCGCCTCCAGGTGGGAGGGGTTGGCCACCAGGGACAGGGTGATGTTCCTGTCGGTGACGCGGTTGATCCTGCGGTGGTACATCCCCAGGTGGTATTTGACGTCACCGGAGCCCTGCCGGAGGGGGACGGGGGTCACTGCTGCTGGCAGCGGTGCGATGCAGCTCGCGGCACCGCAGCCTGCGGGCTGCTGAGGGGACGGAGAGGAGGAGGAGGATGGAGAGGATGGAGAGAGGATGGAGAGGAGGAGGACTCACCTCATCGGCGGCTTCCAGCTTGGAGTCGAACTGGCAGAAGATCTGCTCCAGCTCCTTCCTGATCACGTTGGCAAGGACGTTCAGGCGCCCTCTGTGAAAGCAACGCTGGTGAGCAGCGGGCAGCACAGCCCCGTGCCTCCCCCACAGGGACGGGGACGCCTCCGTTGCAGCCTTGCTGCAGCCCTGCTCAAACGAAGCTCCTTCTGCCAAAGGCACTGCGGTGCCATTCCGCCTCTCCTCACCCAGAGCCCTTCTGTGCACTCAGACGGAGCTGCTGAGGTCCGAGCTGCCCTGCAGAACCGAACCCCGGGGCGTCGGACGCGGCGACACCTACCTGTGGGGCATCCCCATGATCACATAATCCACTCCCTTCTCGCTCGACTTATCAATGATGGTCTTTAAGGCTGGGATCAGCACTTCGCAGCCCTCCAGGCCGAAACGCTTCTCCGAAGACCATTTCCGATGGAGGAACTCCTCGAACCTGGAAGGAGGAACAGAGAGAGGGTTGATGCGGGTGGCGACCGTCCAGCCAAGGCGGTCATCCAGCAGGAAATAAATGGGGGTAAAAGGGGGGGGCCTGGCAGGGTACCTGGTGGAGCGGACCAGGCGCGCCAGCAGCGTTCGCTTCTCCTCGTTGGTGAACTGCATGATCCCCGGGGTCTCGAACTTCTGCCGGATCCACTGGCACTGCTCCAGGTCGTTGATGAACATGAACTCCACGCCGATGTGCTGGCAGTAAGCCATCTGCCCCGGGGCATCGCGCAGCTCGTCAGGAGCCGTGCAAACCCCCCGGCCCCCCCCGCGCCGACGCCGTGCCAAGGGATCCCTCGGGTCCCCCTCTGGGTGCTTTCAGAGCCCGTTTGTTCGGGGGGGGGGGGGATGGGGGGAAAGCCTCCCGGAATCGGGTCCTGAGGTCAGGCAGGAAAGGGGAGCGAGGCAGAGAGGACACGACCTGCAGCAAAGGGACGGCGCTGCCGCGAACGGCCCTCACCTCCAGGCGGCGGATGATCTCCCGGAGGGGAAGAGCCGATTCGTTTCCTCCGATGAAGGTGGTCGTGGGCAAATGGAAGACTTTGTCCAGGTCGGATTCATCCAGCCCGTAAAATCCTGCAGGGTTGAGGTGGGTGGGACGAGCGGAAGCAGAGAGAAGGAAGGGATGGGGCAGGGAAGGGGGTCGGCCGCAGGTGGGGAAGGGAGGAGAGGGACGAAAGCGGCACAAAAGCCAAAATGAGCACGGAGGAGGTCGGAGGGCAAGAAACGAGCGGCAACGAACGCCGAGCACGAGCCGAGGAGCCTCACAACGAAAGGCAACGGAGCGACGGGTGTGGGCACATCGCAGGGCCCCGGTGCCGCTATGGGGAACGCTCCAAGGAGGGGTGAAGCGTCAGCCGACCGCGCGCCAAAGGGCCCGGAATGACCTATGGAGAGTCCTGTGCTGCGCGGGGTCGGGGGCCGTCGGGGTGCGTACCTCCCACTGTTAGCACTCTCAGCCGCTCCTTGAACACCGCGAGGTCTGGGGTGGGCGGGGGGCGCAGAGGGAGAAGATAAGAGAGACGCAGTCAAAGTTAGTAAAGGGGGGGGAAAAATAAACCCGCGAGGAGAACAGGCACGGAAAAACACGGGTCTAAAAAGAACGGCAGAGAAAACGGAACTCAGAGCGGGAAGCGCCGGGGGCAAAGAGGGGGGGGGGGGGGGGAGGACGGCTGCGCTACGTGGCAAAGGGGGTCCTGGCGGCAGGGAGGGAGGGGGCATCAGACACTGGGCGGCAGCTGGGCTGCATGGGTTGAGGTCTCCTCTGGTGTGCAGCACCTCCAACCGCAGGCTGAAGAACGGCCCCAAGGGGACCAGGGGGCTTTTGTGGGCACAGCTGATGCGTGCCATAAGGCTCCTTCCGTGGACAGACAGGCAGGAGCATCTCCACCTCCCGCGTAGGAACGGGGCTGAGCACAGTAAGGGGCTCCCCTGCACGGGACGCAGCTTCCAAACCCAACGAAAGGCAACCGAGACAAAAGATCAGCTTCAGAGGTGAGGCAGGCGGCTCCTTCGAGGCGCTCAGTCGGGTCAGGAGCTGCTCGCAGCACCGCGGCAGCTGACCTTTAAGGATTTCCATGCACAGAAATGGGAAACCAAAGATCGTTTCCAGGGCACACGCCTCTTATTAACTGCTCTGCAAATTAACTGCAGCCCCGGTGTTAGGAAATACTCTTTCCAAGCAAAAAGCCAGCAGGATTTGCTTAGAAATTGGGGCCACAAAATCTGCCCTCGTCCCCCCGCATCCTGAAGCGCCGAGCCATGGGATCCCAGCGTGGCTGGACCGGAAGGGACCTCAGGCTGCCCAGGGCTCCATCCACAGCCCCGGGCACCTCCAGGGTTGGGGCACCCACGGCTCCGGGCAGCAGCGACGGCCTCTGGTGAAAGGATTTCCCCCTCACACATACCTGCGCCTGCAGCACCCCGGCTGCAGCCCCCCATCCATCCATCCATCCCCCTTCCGACCCATCTCTCTCCATGTCGGAGATGTCCGAGCACCGCCTCTCCAACCACCTCCTGCCAGCACCTCTCGGGCCAGCCAGTGGAAAAACGTCACCTATCCGTGCCACGGGGACCTGGGATGGCACACAGCGCGCATCCTGCCCTGTGCAGCTCATCCTCTGCGAGGACAGCATGGCAGCACTGCTGGCTCGGCAGCGATGAGGCCGTTGCCAATTAAGGAAGAAGTGCTGCACGGAGCCGTGTGGGAAATGCCGCTGGGCTGGGCTTGGCTGCACGCTGCAAGCAGGAGGATGGCAGCTCTCATCTCAGTGGGAATCCTGCAAAGCCCTTAGGGCTGTGGCACGGAGGTCAGGGCTGACCCAGGCAACGCAGGGAGCATCCCGAGGACCTCTCCTCCATCCCAGCCCTGCAGCACGACGCTCGGTGCGGTCACCCGGCCACCCATCCAGACACACACAGACAGAATTCAGACGGGCTGTTGCAGCTGTGCGAGGTTAGTGATCGTCGCCGCGCTCTGCTCTAGGTTAGGAGCACGCCTTGCAGCCCTGGAAGCAGCAGCGGGGTGAAGGAGCTCACTGCTGCTGTGCTGGGGAGCACTCATCCCCTGCATCCCTCGCCCGGAAGCTTGGGGAACTTCCAGCCCTACCCAGGTGGGAACGCATCCCAAAGCTTCCTCGGCACAATCGCGCTCCCCAAATTAATCTGCAGCCATCGTTTGGAAGGAAACTTCAGGCCTTTTCCCTGCACCGGTGAAGCGCTCTACCTACAAAGCCGTGAGAGAGAGAGAGGAGCTCAAGCAATGCAGCACTAACTGCTCTCAAAGCCCTCACCCAGTTTGTCTGTGGATGTGATAATATCGGCTGGAACAGATGAGTCCAGATCCGCATCCAGGATGCCCAGGGGGTCGAGTTGTGCTACATGGTGCCCTCGAATCTATGAAATGGGCCGGGAACGGAGGGGAGAACGGGTACCAGGAGGGAGAGGGGAGAGGGAGAAAAACAAAAGAGGGGAGGGGTAAAAAAGTTAAATTACATTCGAATTAATTTGCAGAGTAATTCTCACCGACGTTCGGAGAAACAGTTACAGGTGCATCATCAAAATTTACACAACTAATGCCGAGAGGATCGAGCTTTGCAATGTGATGGCCCCTGACCTGGAAGCAACAATACAGATTAGTCATTAAGACGAACTAACCGAAGGGATGCTCCTTAAAATAACAACCCAAACAACACGACCTCACGCAGATTCCCTCCTCGCATCACCCGTGGAGGCGGCCAGGAGACCCCCAGTCCCACTCCATGGCTCTGAAGCCTGGAGCAGCTCCCAGCACAGAACTGGGATGGGCCCAGCAGCGCCGTTCCAGGGCTCAGTGCCCTCCCAAGTTGGGTTCCTCCATCCAGAGGTCAGCTCGGGTACAGTGGGAATAAGGAGGGGGTCCTCTCCCGTGCTTCTTTTCTTCCTCTTTCTTCCTCCCCCCCCAGCCCTAACGAGGCCACGGTGGTCATTTTAAAGGAAATAATGAATTGGGCTCCCAAGCACTGCTACAAAGGAGGAACACACCGGTGCTGGTGCCACCAGGAGCCAGCGCAGGGCAGGGACACCTCTCACTTATCCTTACAGGGCCCCTCCAGCTCGATCTGGGTTTGGAAATTAATTGCCAGGTCACATAGCACAGGTAGGGCTGCCGGCCCTCACCCACCTGCGTGCCTCCCTGCCTGGATCCTCCCCACTACGGCTGCAGAGAAAGCAGGTCAAGAGCAAAGCACGCTGCTGCAGCAACGGGGAGGCTGCAGAGGGCAACGTGGTGCCCGGCACAACATCTGCGTCCTTACCTGATATGCCCTGATAAGAGATTGCACCGCCAGATGGTCTTCCACCAGTTTGTCTACGTTGGGCTGTGCTTGAACCAAGAACTGTGCTTGGGACAGTGCGGAAAGGCTGGAGCTCAGCGGGGGGGGGCTTTGGTAAGCAGTGCCTGGAGCAGCTCCGGCGTTGGCGTTGCGAAAGAAGATGTCCCATGACTGGAGGGGGAAAAAATAAGGGACAGATCAGCAGGTGCAACCCAAATGTCCCCAGTGCAAAGCTACCTCCCAGACAGGGCAGTGACAGGAGCCCGCAGGTACCCTGCTGCCTTCCTAGGGGCCCGACTCCCGGCACAGGGCACCCTCCACTCTTGGGTTTCCTTTTCTTTTCTGTTCCTTTCCAATCCCTTTCCCATTCATTTCTCATTCTAACCTTTGCAGGCAGCTCTGGGCACACTGCAGTGACCCAGCCTGCGTGCCCCAGCTATTTCCAGCCTCCCCAACTCCTCACACGGACGCCCAGCACGTGGTTGCACAGAGTGAACAGATTTAGAAGCAAGCAGGTCACGCTGGGGGAACATAAATAAAACCTGGAAAAACCTGGAGCTGTAACCAATGCAGCTGATTTCCCTCGATGGTAAAAATAATAAAGAAACAAGCGAAGCAAACTCAGCCCAGCACCTGACCGCTGTTTCCTGCTGAGGGAGGAGGGCTGCAAAGCGATGCCACCATCCCGTCCCCCTCCTGTCCTAAGCTGCTGCCTCCCATTCTGGCTGCTGCAGAGCAGGGCCGAGACTCACTGCTCTGTTTTCCAGTCCTTCACCCTCCAAAGGCGCGCGAGGGACTGCAGCATCTGCTCCCAGCGAGGGGGGAGAGATGGAGGTCCGCTCTCTGCTGCCAGCAGGGCTGGCCCCCACATGGCCCCCAGCATCCCACACCACTGTGTCACCCCACGGCCAAGCCTCGATGCCGGAAGACTTCAGAGCTCAGACACTGAGCCAGGCTGATCTTCCATCCATCCTTGAGGCTGGTGCAAGGATTCCTGGGTTGAAGCAGCCTGGGGTGGCTCCCGCAGGGCTGCCAGGCACGCTTTGCACCCCAGCAACAACGGTGATGAGCACAGGTGTGTCGAGCAGCACAGCCCTGCTGCTTCTCCACTGCTGAGGGCCAGTGGAAGACGGGGCACAGCAGGAGGAATGAGGTGAAGCAGCAGCACCCCACAGCCAGGCATCTTTTTTGGGGTGTCCCACCGGGGAGAACCTCATCAGGGCACACGGATATCAGCAAGAGCTACAACCAAAGGGTTCTTTGGGCCCAGGAAAGCACAGGACTACAATTCCTGGCAAAGGAACGGGATGGGTCCTCCCAGAGACTCTTAGAGACCAAACAACGCAGGCGAGGGGAAAAGCTGGCGCCAGTTTACCAAAGGCGAGTCGTGCCAGACCAGCCCTTCTCCAACAGGAGGAGGAAAGCCCTGGGTGTTCCCTGCCTGCACTTCTGTACGGCATTTGAGGCTGTTCCCAAAGCCTTTCCTGAGCACATTGATGCAACGCTGGCAGGAGCAGAAGGCACCGAACGCCGCCTGCTGGGCAGGGGCAAAGCTGGACCCGCATCGGCATGGATGCGTCCAGGGGCTGCTGGAGAGCATCCCAGCTCCTCAGCCCTACAGCAAGCAGCCCGTCCCCACTCCGTCTGGGAGCAGCAATGGGAAGAGGCCAGCACCAGGAAGGCTCCCAGCAGCCACCAGCATTGGGAAATATCCCCCCCCCACCCTCAACTCCTCCCTCCCCAGCTTAGCTCCCATTTGCTCGTCTTACTCCAGCAAAGCTCTCTACTGGGAAGCTTCAGATGAAGGACAGAACGAGGGAAAAAAGCTTAAAATAATTAAAAAAAGAAACAAAAGCAAAGAAAAAAAACAACCCTCCTTCCTGAAATGAAACAAACACGTTTTTGCAGCCTCAGCAATCAGACCCGGATGGAGGAAGTGAGTTTGCCCTGCTCGGCGCCCGGAGGCAGGCGGGGATGGGAGGGCAGGGAGGTTTCTGGTGAGCCAAAACTCAAAACTCCCAGCTCCTCCCCGGGACAGGCGTGGAGTTTCTGCTTATCTGCAGAGATAAGCTGTGGCTGCTGGGTTTGGACGCCGCGCCCTCCCAGCTATCAGCTGGGGTCACACCACGCTTCCCTGGCAGCACAGTTTTTTCCCTGTGGTCCTGGGGCAAGGTATGAAGTCGCCAAGATGACCTCGTGCCAGGGGATTCATGCAGGGATCAGCAGCACGGGAGCACGGCATGGCTGCGGCTAGAAGCATCTCCAGGCCCCTCAGGTCCCACCTGGATCCTAGCTGGCACCCAGAGCTGGGTTTGGAGATGTCCAAGAGGAGAGCCTGCAGCCGCAGGTCCCTCAGCATCCACACAGCATGCAGGGCTGACCCCAACCAGCGGCACGGGCTCTGTGGCTGCTGTAAGGGATCCCAACAGCAGCACCAAAACACAACGGGGTTCACCCAGGGCAGAGAGGGAGAAAAGCCACAGAACCGCGTTTGTACACCAGCTCACTGCAAACCTCGGTCGGTGGGACTGAGCTGCAGCCCCGGGGCTCCCGAGGTGCTCAGAAATGCTCTAAGTGACACTCAGAGGCTGAGAACTTGGCTTTGACCCCGCCTTAGGGCTTCTGTAGCAGCAAGCAGCCTGCTTGTGGCTGTGGTTTGGACACGTGGGGTCAGCGCCTCTGGAAACAGCTCATTGCTGACACGGGAGCACGAGATCCCTTCCACATCCCCCGAGCCCTGTGTGATGGCTGCATGCTGCTCCACAGCATCCTCTCCCTCCTCGCCCCCAGAATGAACCCTGCTGGGGAGCAGCAAGGGCTGGAAAGCAGACAGCATCTGGAGCTCAGCGGGGCGGATTCCCTCTGAGGCCATTCCTCGTATCCACGTGCGATCCAGGATGCGGAGAACTCCATGCAAAGCGCAGGGTGGTCGCTCTCGGGAGGAGAAGCTTCTGGCGCAGCTGCTGCTTGCAGGAGAAGCGCAGCGGGACGGGCATCCGCAGCCAGCTGAATCCTCCTGGGACTCCTGCACTCACCTGCACCCAGGGCCACGCGCACGCAGAAGCGGAGGCGGCATCGCGGAGAGCTTGCTCCTTACCTTATGTACACTTTTGGGATTTTCCAGCCACGCATAATACATTTCCTCCACATAGTTTGAACTAGTCCCGCTCAGAAAGGGCTCGGCAGCCACCGGCGCGCTGTAGCACCGGATGGGGTGAAACGTCCTGGGTGCTGCCTGCCTCTGTTGGGAAATTGTCTTAACAGTCTGAGAGGCTGTCAGCGGCCTCAGCTTTGCAGCACAAGTCCTTAAGTTAAACATGTTTGCCCGACGGCCTCGCACGACCTCCTGTTGGAATAGAAACAAAAAGAGCTTCAGGAACGGTGCAAGGCAGCACGAGCACCCCCACACCTGGCAACAACCTTTGTTCAGGCGATCCCCACCCCGCACGACACCCGGGAGCTCCACAATTCCACCCAAACGGGGGCCAAACCAGCCCAGAGCAGTGCTAGCAACTTGATTTATTTCTTACCAGCTGGGTCTCACTGCTGAATGCTGCACTGCCCTGCGCTCAGCTGACCCTGTCCTGCTGGGACGCAGGAAAACAGTCTCTGGGGGGGGGGTTGCATAACGAGAGCTTGCTTCTTTGCTCCCTTTCCTACTATGAGGACCACGGCTGCGAGCAGAGCAAAGCGGCTCTTCCCCACTCAGACACGGGTTCCCAGGCAGATCCCTTCATCTCTTCCCCACTAATGCTGCTGACAAAGGCCAACAACAGAGCCCTGGGCAACGAGCAACGAGATCTCCTTGGGCTGCGCTGACGTGTAGGACTGTGCCACCTGGCCCTGTGCCTGCCCAGGGCCGTCACGGGGCTGGAGGTGACCCCACAGCAGCAAACCAAGCTTCCCAGCACCGTGCAGTTGGACTGGAAGATTTTTAAGGTCTTTTTCAACCTGTGATTCTACAATGGGAGGGGAACGTGGTCCCATTACCGCTCTGTCACCTGCTGGGCTTCCCCATTTGCTTTGTTCTAGACTCCAGCACTGCAGCAGCTCCAATTCCCCCCTCTAAGCTCAGGATTTTGGGGCAGAGGGTTCGGGTCGATGCATCCAGACCTCCAGAGCTGCTGCTGCAAGCAGGGGACGGCAGCACAGCATTCCTGGGCCCTGATTCACCGCAGGTATTAAGGGCAGAGATCTCCGCTCCACAAGAGTTGCCCCGGGGGCAGCAGCAGAGATTCACCAACCCGAAGTTTAAAGCACAAAACAGGCGGGGAGAGTCCTGGGCTGACCGAACCGTGCGGGGGGAGGGGGGGAAAAAAAGCTTTGGGACAAAAACATCGGCGTCCAATTTCAGCTCTGCCACCCAGCAGCATCGCGCCGCAAATCCCGGCCCGCAAACCTCGCGGCTCCGCTTCCGGTCCCGGACCCCGCGCCCCCACGTGCGGCGGGTCGGCGGCCCCGGCCCCGCCCCCGCGCCCCGCCCGCCAATCGGCGCCCGCCTCCGCCGCGCGGGCTTCGCGCCCTTCCCCACCAATCGGAGCGGCGCGAGGCGAGCCGCCGCCTTCCCATTGGCCGAGCCGAGCTGCCCGTCCACGCGGCGGCCCCGCCCCCTCCCCCGCCCTGAGGCGCCCGGGCGGCGGCGCCAAGGACACGGCGAGCGGCCACCGCCCCCCGCCCCGCCGGCCCCGGCCCGCCC
>JAPSGF010000221.1:20098-30534 GCA_035772895.1 Perdix hodgsoniae | reverse complement strand
CTGGGCCCCACGCCGATCCCAAAGCATCGCCCTGCTGGGCCCCACACTGACTCTGAAGTGTGGCCCAACTGAGACCCACGATGATCCCAACGCACCATCCTGCCAGACACCATGCTGACCTCAAAGCACGGGCGCAAAGCATGCTCTGAGCTCTACAATAAGCATGGCTCCATTGCATTCTATATCAACCCCAAATGACAGCCTCACTGCAGCCCATGTCGATCCCGAGTCATGGCTCCACAGTACCCCACATGGACCCATAATCATGGCACCACCGAGTCCCATACTAACCCCAAAACTTGGCCCCGCTAAGCCCCAAAGCACGGGCACAAAGCATGCCCTGAGATCTACAGTGACCCCAAAGCACAGCCCCGCTCAGCCCCACAGCACAACACAGCAGAGGTGGTGCCGATGCCCGCGGCGCTGCAGATACGAAACTCAGCAACCCCCAGGCGTGTTGCGAAACGTGGAAATCCCGCGCAGCAGCCGCTTCCTTCCAGCGCTCCTTGAAAATGCGTCGCTCAGCAGCTGGGCTCAGAGCACCCTGAAGGCGGCGGGAGGAGCAGAAGCACAGCACCGCAGTCTGCCTTCGCCCTCACGTTTCACATCGGGGACAGAGATGGCGTTTGTTCCTGACCTGGACGTGCTGGAGAGCAGCAGGTGAGTGCTGAGACGGGCTGGGGGCTCACTGAGGGTCTGAGCTTCGCGTGGCTCAAAGCTCACCGTCCGCTTTACCTTCCAGCCTCAGCGAGGAGACTTTCTATGGCCCTTCCTGCCTTTGCCTTCAGAAGGTACGGACGGGAGGACTCGGTGCCACGGCGCCACGGTGCCACGTCAGCGTGGGGTGCTCAGCTGCAACTCTCTCCCTGCAGAAGCCTCGCCTGGATTCTGAGCACACTGCGGTGGGCGTGCAGGTGACGGTGAGGAAGGGTCGCGGTGCCCGGAGCTTCCGGCAGGTTGCCGTGCTGGTGGTGGCCGTGACCAAACTGCTGCGGAGGCCGAAGCGCAGGGACTTTGCTGACAGCGACCTGAGTGCGCTCCTGGAGGAGGTTTTTGGTAGGAGCGGGGCGCTGGAGGAGGAGGGGTGGTTGCTGGGGTGTTGTTGCCACCTGCTGACCTCCTGTCCCCCTCAGAGCCCGTCACCTTCCAGCGGCTGGAGAGCAGCTACGCCGGGGCGCCCACCTTCCGCTACACCCGCTCACAGTCCTTTGACATCTTCGACATCAACCAGAGGTGTTTTGTGCTGGAGTCGCCCACACAGCTGGTGGCCCTGCACCTCCAGGGGCCCTCCTCCAGCCAGAAAGGTGAGGGCACCGCATCCTTGTCCCTGTCCCTACCCCCTGACCCCTCAGCACGCCCGCTCACCCGTCCCTTCTCCCCACAGTGAGGCTCAACATTGCGCTGTACCGACCCCGAGGCCCAAGGGGCAGCACTGGAGGCGGGCAGACACCAGTGGCGCTGGGCATCAAGGGCTACAAGCTCTACATGTCGTGCGTGCTGAGCGGCGCCGAGCCCACGCTGCAGCTGGAGGTGAGCATCCCACATCCCACATCCCCACATCCCACATCCCCACATCCCCACATCCCCATCCGGCCGCCCGCTGAGCCTCCTCTCCGCGTTTCCATCGCAGGAAGCCGACGTCACGCGGGACATTGACAGCGCTGAGCTGATCCGCTTCATCTTCTACCGCCTGGACAGCCCGGCCGAGGGCACCACGCGCTTCGAGTCGGCCGCCTTCCCCGGGTGGTTCATCTGCACCTCCCTGCAACCCCGGCAGCCCGTGGGCGTCACCAACCAACCCGACGAGGTCAACATTGCCACCTACAAGCTGCTGAGTGGGCACTGACTGCCCTCCCCGACCCAAACCGGCCCGTCGCCGGTTTCCGTGCCGTATGTACCGAGTACAGGCCCTGCTGCCCCGCCACGCTGTTCCACGTGGAATAGCCGCTCTGGGCCCCGTGGGCCCGACTCACGCGTTGTTTATGTTCGGTTACCGTCCTGTTGCTTTTAACTTATATATATATATATATTTTTTTTTTTACCACCATTACGATGGTTTTTGTTTCGTCTCCCCCTTCTTGGGGTGCGACCGGAGAAATAAAAGCTTCCCTGTGGACGGGTGTCTCAGCGTGGGCCTCTGGGATCGCTGGGGGGCGGAGGAGCAGCGCTCCCACAGACTGGGGCCTGCTGCACCCCTCAGAGCCCCCCAGCGCCCTCTGCGTCTCCTTAAGAGCCCCCATTCCCGCCCAGAGCCGCCCCTCCGCAGACCCTCGTAGAGACCCTCCCCCTCGCAGCCCCTCCGCCGCCCCTCTGCCGCCTCCGCCCCGCTCCTCCCCACCACGCCCGCTTTCTCACACAAACGACTGCGATTGGCCGACGCGCCCTTCCGGCCCCACCCGCGGCTCCCGTTGTACCCGCCCCATCCGCTCGCTTCGCCCAATCGCAGCTCACCCCCCTCCGCCCCGCCCCCTCTCGGCGTTCTCCATTGGGCGGTTTGAAAGAGGCGGCGGCCAATGGGCGCGGCTGGCGGTTGGGGCGGGTTGTGAACATGGCGGCGGCTGCGCAAGGTGAGCGCCGGCAGCGGGGATCCGAACCCGGCCGTGGGGGCGCGGGGAGCCCGGGCCGCCTGTGGGGTGACTGCGTGAAGGAAGGAGCGGTGCGTGGGAGCAGCCCTGCAGAGAAGCACCTGGGGGTCCTGGGGGGGGGGTGAAAGAGCTGAACGTGAGGCAGCAGGGTGTGATGGCAGCTGGGAGAGGAAAGGGGAGCCTGGGCTCCGTCAGCAGGAACGGGATCGGCCCCCTCTGCTCTGCTCTCGTGAGGCCCCATCTGCAGCGCTGCGTCCAGGGCTGGGGTCCCCAGGGCAAGGAGGGCAGGGGGCTGCTGGAGGGGGGCCAGAGGAGCACGGAGATGAGCGGGGCTGCGGCACCTCCACGACAAAGACGGGCTGAGGGAGCTGGGCTGGTTCAGCGTGGAGAAAAGAAGGCTGGGGGGTGAATGATGGCAGCCTTCAGTGCCTGAAGCCTACAGGCAGGAGGGGAATCAACTCTTGGAAAGGGTTGATAACAGCAGGATGAGGGGAAATGGCTTGAAGTTGAGGGGGGGAAGATTGAGGTCGGATGTCAGAGGGAAGTTCTTAACAGAGAGAGCGGTGAGGGGCTGGAACGGCTGCCCAGAGAGGCTGTGGGCGCCCCGTCCATCCCTGGAGGTGTTCAAGGCCAGGTTGGATGGGGCAGCCTGGGCTGGTATTGAATGCGGAGGTTGGTGGCCCTGCGTGTGGCAGGGGGTTGGAGATTGGCGATCCTTGAGGCCCCTTCCAACCCGGCCATTCTGTGAAATGGGGGTTGGGGGCGGTGCTGGGGGCCGTGGAGGCGGGAAGGGATGCAGTGTTAGGGAGTGCTGGGCTGAGCTGGGTGCACCCAGAGCCCCCAGCGATCACTGTGAGTTGGGCCTTCCTGCCCCGTGTGAAAGCAGAAAGGTGGAGAGCCAGCCTTTGGGTGATGCGATAGGACGAGGGGAAACGGAGCTCGGATGGGGTGGGCAGCCTGGGGGAGCTGCGGGTGCCCCATTGCTGGTGGTGCTCATAGGCAGCACCTCACCCGTCCTACAGGCCTGCGAAGCTCCCCACGACTGAGCTGTGGGCAGCTTCGTGCCGTAAGCACCAAACAGCTCTTCTTGTTCCGGGGGGCTGCAGGCGGTGCCTCGTGTGTGCCGGGGGTCTGCGAGCAGCACTGTGCCCCAGCAGGGAGCTCGGTAGTAATGCTCATCCCCAGAGCTCCGAGGGCTGCGTGTGCACTATGTTTTCTGACTCTTTCTTTGCAGAAGAGAGGAGAAGAAAGCTCCAGGAGTACCTGGAGGCCAAAAGGAAGCTGAAATGCCCCAGTACCAAGTAAGTGGAGGTGTGCAGCTGTCCCTGCATCACCAGCACCTGCCTTCTTGCTGCAGTGGCTCGCTCATGAGAGCAGCCTCGGCCCCATGCCAGCTGTCAAAGCTGAGGCTGGGACAGCTCCTGCAGTGTCCTGGCACTGCTCTGCTGTTACTGGCAGCGTCAGTACAGACGTAGTTTGAGCGTTGATATTTCCTGCTCTTCAATACCGTGTCTGCTGGGTGTCTTCTGAATCTCCATGAAGCTTTTTCATCCCAGGCTTTGGGTTTGCAGGACAGCCTTTGGTTGCGTTACCAGCTTCGTGCAGCAGAAAGGCAGTCCAGTTTTGAGTGCCGCATTTTGGCAGCCTCCTGGGGTAGGGTAATATTCGGAAGGGACATCTTCAGCTCATTTAAAAGCAATCAGAGAGAAGCTCATTGCCACGCCTGACCTGTTAAGTGAGTTCCCATCACGTCCTGCCCAGCACCATCAGCTGCAGGAAGCGCTTTGATCTCTTTTCTCGTCAGTGGAAGTTGTGAGTTATGCAACAACAGTCTTTCGTGTCACTTTTCCGTTGCCACGCGGAAGGAAAAGAAATATTACATGGTTCTTCCTTGACAGCTTTTAGGCTTCAAAACGCTTCTCATCAGCTCTGGTGGCTGTGGCAACCAGAAGCACTTTAGGTATTTCAGCTTCTCTGGAACAGCTGCTCAGTGCTTGGATAACTTGTTTCTGCAGGACCTATTTAAAGGACCGGACTAATCGCCTGGATCCACTCTCAAAACCAGTTTCTAAAGCAGAACATGTAAGTAGAAGAGAACTCTTTTCAGTCTGGTTTTGTATCTCATGCTTGAAGTGCGTTCAGGCAGAACAGGGTACACAAACCAGGACAGTGAGTTCCTGGCCCCAGGCAAGCAGGAGTCAACACACTGCTAAACATCTGGCCCTGAGACAACTGATTCGTTTTCAGAGGGGCTTAAGCTGAACTGTCCTCAGTCCTGGTGCTGGGTGTTACACTGGCCTTGCTTCCCCTGCAGGGCTTTGTGCGCATCCCCTGGGCTGGTGGGGCTGCAGTGGGAGCGAGCTGACGGGGTGTGACTGAGCTGAGCTCTGCTCTGGGCCCTGCCTGAGGTTCTTTGTTTCTGCAGCTCGACAGGAACAAGAAGGGCGCTGTCCAAAAGGTAGCAAAGAGCACCTGGAAGGATGGCAAGCTTGCTGCCAAACCTGCACATCCAGCTGGGCACGCTGCGCTGCAGCAGTCTTCGCGTGCATCGCAGAGGGTAGCAGTGATACGGCCACAGCAGCTGGGGAAGAGCACAGAGCTGCCTGCAGGGCTCGTTCCGAGCTCAAACCTCTCTGCAAAGCCCAGAGAGAGGCTTCCGACTTCTGCCTCTTGTCTCCTAAACCCTGGAAGGCCAGGGAAGACTGGAAGTGGCCAGCATGTGCCCAGGGCACCTTGCTCCCTGAATGAGGGCCTGCAGAAACGGCTTGGCTGTGGCAAAGAGAACTTGCCAGCACAAGGAGCTACAAAGCCTGTGCCCAGCAACACTTTTCAGTCTAATGGGAACAGTCTGGGGAGAAAGAGAGCCTTGGCTCATGGGCAGAGCTCAGGCACTGTGTCAAGGACTGTCAAGGGCCCAAAGGACAGAATTAATAGCTGCCAGACTAAGGAGGTGCTGACTCGGGAGCAATTCAGGAAACCCCTGCCAGGCTCAAAAAGTGCATCCCCAAAACCAAGTGGCACAACTCGGCCGTTGCAACCCCCTCAGTTACTTGCTCATTCTACACATTTGCTACATAAAAAGCCAGTTGTAAAACAGGAAAACAACAATGCAGTGAGGGAACCTGTGGGAAAGCTTGGCACGGCTCTGGGAATTCTTAAGCACTCCAATAGAGCTCCTGCAAAGCCTCCAGCCTCCAGCCAGCCCCAGGGCACCACAGATGGGCCCACGAGGACACCTAGCCTGAAGCTGTGCACCACAGTGCAGTGGCAAAGACCCATAGCTAAAGGGGGAGCAGACAGGAGGGATGTGAAGACAGCTCCTTCTGGGCACACAGCAATATCCCGAGCAGGAGTCCCCAAAAAACAGTCTCTTCCCAGCACCTACGGCTCCAGATCTCAAGGAAATCGGGGTGAATTTGGGAGCAGGAGGGAGATGCATAAACCAGAGCTGCCCCAGACGCACGGAGTGCATGCAGGGCGTGTTCCCAAGAGCCCAACACCAGAAGATCGTAGGTAAGTGGCATCCTTGCTGACTGTTCTCCCCTCCAGGGGACAGCAGAGTGAGGCACTGAGCCGGCTGCAGGGCCCCAGCTGCAGTCTGAACTGTTGGGATGCTGCAGCAGAAGGGGGGGGTGAGGGTGAAGTTTGGTGTCCTCTGGGTTCTTCATTTCCCCCACGTGATAACTGACTGCCTGCAGACAGCAGTGAGCAAGCAGTGTCTGAAGAGACAGCCTTGTTGCTTTGTGCTGCCTCTCCCATTTTATCTTCAGAGGACACACTTAAATGTGGGAGGGTTTGCATCTCCCAGCCTGGCTCGGAAGTGATTCTTAGAGTAGAACTTCTTCCCGAGCAGCTGGAAATCCAAAGGGCAGACAGGCAGCAGCCCAGCAAGTGCCAGTGGTCTGTGGTGGTAACAGTGATCCCTTGGTCCTTTCACAGGAGACAGCTGGAGCAGTGGCTGGCCTCCAAGGGCAAGTGCTACAAACGGCCACCTATGATGCTGCCCCCCAAAAAGCCGATGAAACAGAAGGAGAAGCCTCCCCACAGGAGCACTGTGCAGCAGGAGCAAAAGCCAGAGGAGCCAGAGCAGCTCTACCTTACCAGGATCAATGCCCTGCTGACAGAGTGCCTGAAGCTCATCGAGGAGGTGGGGATGGGAAAGGGGCTACGTTACCAGGCTGCTCTTTTCTTGAAGCAAGGCATTCTTGCTTGGCTTAGGAAAAGTCACCGAGCTCGATTCACCCCTGGACTTGATGGCATGCAGTGAGATGCACTGACAAGGAACACGGGTTGATAGCCACCGTACGGGCGTCCCTGCGGTCGTCCTGATTTGTAGCAGTGCATCTTGCAGCAGGGATTCCTGCAGCAGCAGCCCAGGCTGGTTGAACCGATCCAGCTGAGCTGGGAATGCCATCTGCTGGCCCAGCTCTGGGTTTGGTGGCCCTGTTCTGAAAAACCTGCCCCTCAACTTCCCTCTGAAATGGTAGGCTCGTTTTATTGAGGGGAAAATGGAGGCAGAAAGACTGTATCATCCGCCCAAGGTCATGTAGGAGATCTGTGGATTGTGAGTGCAAAGTGCAGCCTTCAGACCGTCCTCCTTTTTGCCTTCTGTTTGGGAGAATGTTCGCATGCAGGCAGCTCCTCAGTGCCCACCTCTTCTCCAGCACTTCACCCTTGTCTTGCAGGGCATCCCATCAGAAGAGCTCTCAACAATACTGCGCCACGAGCCCAGCGCAGAGAAGTGTGCCAAGTTCTGGATCTGCAAGGCCAAGCTGCTTGCCCGCAACGGCCCTTTTGATGTGACGGGGTTGTATAAAGCAGCAGTCTGTGCTGGTGCTGAGGTGAGTAAGAAGCCTGTTAAGTCCTGGTTGCTTCCACAAAACCGCTTCAGGCAACGTGTGCACAGGGCCAGAGGAGGGCAGGGAGGGCTGTGAGTGAGCTGGCAGCACGTTGAGCCTGGCCTGCACAGTGTAACTGCAGCTGTGGCCATCCGCACTTCCCTGAGAGAGGTAGCAGGAACCTTTTCTCCTCTCCTTTCTGAACTGTAGTCTTCTTTCCCTGCCTGCCTTGACCCCGTGTGTCCTGATTCTTATTTTCTTTCTTCCTTTCTTTTTTGCAGCCACTCCAGGAGCTCAGAGAAGTTGTCCTTGATATTTTGAAGACTGCAGAACAACCATCAGAAGGTAACATGTGCACGCAGGGGCTGGCTGGCAGGCCGGTGTTCCCCATGCTTTGCAGAGACACATCACTGCAGCCTTCCAGTCCTTGTAGGGAGCTCACAAGCAGAAGGGAGGCTGACTTTTCTCATAATGGCAGGGCAAGGGGGAATGGCTTTAAGTTTAAAAGGGGAGATTTAGATTAGGTTATAGGAGAAGATTCTTCACTCATGGGGTGCTGAGCCACTGGAACAGGTTGCACAGAGAGGTTGTGGGTGCCCCATTGCAGGAGGCATTTGAGGCCAGGTTGGATGGAGCCCTGAGCTGGTGGTTGGCAACCCTGCCCATGGCAGCAGGTTGGAGCTGGGTGCTCTTTAAGGTCCCCTGCGACCAAAGCCACTCTGATCTATGACTTCCCTCTCTCCTGTCAGGGGAAAAGCCTGAGCAACACCTTCTGTGGGAGCCCACAACGCCTTGCCCAGGTGAGAGGCAGCACACAGCTGTGACTCCGTGCCAAACAGAGCCTGCCCCGAGCAGCCTGCCCGTCTCCTCCATCAAGCTGCAGGTGACATCTGTGCCCAGGTGAGGCTGAGCTGCTGTCAGCAACCACCCTGTGCCATTCCCTGTGGGCTTTGCCTCACTCACACTTTTCCTCCCTGCAGAGCAAGGAAGCTGCCAGAAGCCCAAGAGCTGAAATTCCTGACTCCGGTGCGGCGCTCACTGCGCATAGAGAGGGCTGGGAGCCACTACCCAGAGATGCTGAGAGACCACGACCCCGTGGTGTCGTCCCTCAGTGAAATCCTGGATGATGATGAGGAGACTCAGTTCTTTTTCCGGAAGAACAAAGCTTTGCCAGAGGTGGCAGAGATGGAGGTTTTGAGTCTGTAGCCCCAAATGTTGCTGAGAGATTCCCTGAGGGCTACCTTGCATTTACGCCGTTGCCTCTCAGATGTAACTGTGCAGGGGTAGCCTTTCTCAGCCTTTTTCACTGTTTTTAAGTGTTTAAAACTTTACACTAGGGATGAGCGTGAGCCAGTGAGGTGGTGGGCAAGGTTTAGGATTGGAGATGTGGGCTCTGTGCTGTCGGGTCAGCCATCGGCTCCTCCACCCCAAAGCACACCCTGGTTTTCCTGCTGGCCGATGGTTGCGGTTGCTGCAGTGCTCTGGGTGCCTCTTAAGGCTTGGGAAGTGACATCCCAAGGGTTTGCTCCTGAAGAAGGAACACCCAGGCCCTGCCTGGGACCAACCCTGCTGCCTCCTGCCAGCAGGAGAGCTCAGCTCAGTGCTGTGAGAGCACCCGGAGCCCAAGGTGCTGCAGGTTCCCCCCCCGAAAGAGGAGCACAATGGTTCTGCTGTTGCTAAGCACAGAGCAGAGCCCCATCTTCACCTTCCTGCCCCTGGCAAGCAGCAGTCCTGCTGCCCCGCTGCTCCTCCCCACTCGAGCTTTGTGAGTATCTTTATCGAGGAACCTCAGCTGGCTGAGGAGCTGCAGAAGCAGCAGAACCAGCATTGCATAGCTGCCCCAGGGCTTGCATGCAGCCATAGCACTTGTCCCAGCTGCTGGCCCAGGCCTTAGGAATTGCCCTTTGCTCCAATCTTCCCCAGCCTTGGGGTTAAGGAATTTTCCTTTGCAAAAAAAAAAAAAAGTAATTTATGTCTCTTCTATTCCTCTGCGACTCCAATAAAACTTTGGCAGAAGTTAACATGCCTTTTATAAATAGACAAAGGTAAAGAAGGGGAGAGGCTGGGACTCTTAGCAGGTAAAAGGGAGCAGCAGTGGCCACAGGCCCTTGTCACGTCGGGGCACCATCCCCCAAGAGCAGTTTCCAGGGCTGGAGCTGATTGAGAGCTGCTTGTGCTGCCCTGCAACAGCTCACGGGGTGGGGAGGGGGGGAACCGTGGTGCGGGGATGTTCTGCTGCCATCAGCCCCAGGGGCAGCACCCGCGGGCTCAGGCCTCACCATCCTCTTCCTCCTCTCCGCCGGAGTCCTGGGGGAGCCCCGGGTCCTGAGACAGAGGGGCTCAGTGAGCGCTGGGCCGCGGGTGCTGGGTGCCCGGCTCCTGTGCCACAGCTCTGCCCCCACCTGCTGGCTGCGCCGGTCCAGCTGCGGCTCCAGAGCTGTGCTTCCCTCTGCAGCATCCACGGGGCCGCGTTCCACCGTTGACTCGTGGGCCATCTGCAGAAGGGGACGGGGTGGGAGCGGGGCTGGCACCCGGCTCCTGATGGACTTGGGGACATCGGAGGGGCGGGGAGGGAAACTGAGGCACAGCTCCGGGCGTACCAGGACAGAGGGTGCCCGGAAAAGGTAACTGAAGGGGTAGTAGAGGAAGTTGAGGAAGGAGGCGGCATAAAGGTCTGCGTAGCGCATCAGCTGGCTGGCGAAGAGGGTCTGGCGCGAGCCGCAGCGGAAGAGGCTGCCCATCTTCCCGTAGCACATGTCCATCTCGTGCGTGGCTTTCTGTGGGCGCAGCGGGGCGCTCAGGGCACCGATATCCCACGGGCTCTGCGGGACGGGGGCGGTGGGCCTGGCATCACCTGGATGCGACGTTTGATGGAGCTGATATCCGGGCACTCACTGCTGCCGCTGTCCAAATGCCTGCGGTGGGAGCAGGGGGCTCACGAGGGTCCTTTGTGTCGTCCCCCCCCCCCCCGGGCGCAGGGACCCCAGAGTGGTGCCCACTCACTGGTACAGCT
>JAPSGF010000221.1:0-15098 GCA_035772895.1 Perdix hodgsoniae | reverse complement strand
CCGCGCTCGGCCCTACCTTGCAGTGCGTTGTGCTGATGGGGAGGCCCACGTTGGAGGCGATCACCACGGTCAGGGCGGACGCCAGCTCGATGCTGAAGCCACTGCGAGGACGAGATCAGGAAGGAAGGTGAGACAAGAGTCGACCCTGCAGCCCCCCCCTGCGCCGCGCGCCCAGCCCTTGTGCTGAATGGGGGGGTGTGCAGGCAGGCGCTGCCCCCACGCTGCTCCGGAGGGGGTCAGATCTCCACCCCCCCCCCCCCCCACCCCCCCATCCCGGGGCACACGCAGCCCCCAGGAGCAGAGCTCCACCTTACCTGGACGGTGTGATAGGAGTCAGGTCCTTGCCCATGGTCTGGATGACCCTGCGGCCCCACACCCACAGCCCAGTGCAGATCCCCACACCCCCGTAGAGCAGGAGCCAGATGGGGGTCGCCACCTTGGTGGCCACGTCGCCCGTCTGATAGACCAGGTAGAGCGCAACCAGGGGGCCGATGGCGTTGCTGCAAGAGAAAGGCGAGCGGATCAGAACGCGGAGCGCAGCTCAGAGCTCCAGGAGCAGCCGCGGCACCGCGGGCACTGACCTGACATCATTGCCACCGTGAGCAAAAGAGCCGAAGCAGGCTGTAAGGATCTGCAGGAACTGGAAGAGGAGGGACACCTCGGGCTTGTCCTGATCGTGCCACTCTTCCAACGAGCTGCTGCTGCCCTTCCTGTCCCCGAGGCCCATCTCCACTCGAGCAGCACTCAGATCCACGTCGGCAGCGGGGTGCACGTCGGCCACCGCGTTGCAGTAGCTGGTGTAGCTGTCCATGCGGACCCGCTTCTTGGTGTCCACCACGGGCCACGTCAGCTTCTCCATCTCCTCACCCTCCCTGGCCCGGAGGGAGTCCAGCGGCATGCCGCAGATGGCCATGGTGTAGGACGTGTAACTGTTGTTGCGACGCAAGGGTTTGTCCCCCGAATCCCCCATGCAGTCCCCCATTTTGGCCAGGTGCAGTTTATGCAGCAGCTCCTTATACAGCCCCGAATCCTTGTGCACCGTGTGGTACTGGTACTGCCCGCTGGAGCTCAGCTGGTGGCCCACGGGCTGGTGGTGGAACTGCACCAGGTTCCCGTTGGGCAACTGAACGGCTCCTGCGAAAAGAAAAAGCGGTGAGAGCCCAAGCGGAGCTGCAGCGCAGCCCCCCCCACGCAGCCCCCGCCGCCGCTCACCTCCATCCACGTTGGTTTCCTTCAGGTCGATGCTCGGGAGCCGCTCGGGGGCCTCCTCGGCATCCCCCAGGTTGAAGGACACCGTCCTCTCCTCCCCGGCCGCCCGCTGTGGCCCAGCAGACCCCGCGTCGGCGCCGGGGCTCTTAGCATCGCCTGTGGGAGCGTCGCCCAGGGGCACCTTGGGCTCCTCGTGCTCCTCCTTCAGGCTGCCGCTCTTCTCCATCAGCGGGCTTTCAGAGGGACTCGATTTGATCTCCCCTGCAGACAGAGGCAGCTGCCGTTACCTCCCAACCCTTGGCACGGCCACGGAGCCGCACCTGCCCTGGATTGTGCCGCCACGCTCACGTTTATGACAGGTCAATCGCTTTACAGCTTCTCCTGAATCCTGACCTTTGCTGCTCCCCTTCCACCTCAGCGCTCACCAGCCATGCCTCGTCCAACCCGCGGCAGCCAGGCCATCGCAAGCCAGCTCACCTCCTATTTTTATCCCCCGCACACCCAGGCGGGGTGCGGTGAGCACCACGATGGGGCTCCTGCTGGTTATTCCTGAGGCACGGATCCCTCTGCCAACCAACCGACCTCCCTCGGGCCGCCCTGCCCTGCAGCCACGAGGTGAGCCATCACCGCTTCCGCACGGTGATCCGTGCCAGGCTGGCACCTCCTGGGGTCCCCCCCCTCCCCATCGCGAAGCTGTGAGCCCAAACACCCCCCATTTATTTGCCTCCGCTTTCCAAAGCAAGCCCTGGAAGCTGAGGCCGCTCCCGCAGGCTGGAAGGAAGGAGGCATACAGGAGCCTGCCCTGCAGCTGCGTGAAGCTCCAGCAGCTGGAAGGGTTCCGAGGGCAGCCATAAAGCTGTCAGTCACACCCCAATTACAGCAGCTGACAAGGACACTTGTCATCCCCTCGCCTACAGGTCTGCAAAGGAGGAAGCAGGCTGCATGCGAGAGCACGCAGTCCTCCCGTGCTCCTGGAGCTACGGGACTGCTGCTGGGGGTGTTTTACAATGGGCCTTTCTGCCCTGGGGGGGGGGATTTCACCAGCCTGCACGGCTCTGTCTTGCAACCCGCATCGATCCCCAGGAAGGCTGGGATTAAAGGTTAGCAGCCCGCAGTGCAGGCAGGGCCGCAGGCTGCCGGCCAGCAGCACGGCGCTGCTCCCAGCTGGAATTTGGGGTCCCCCTCGTGCTGTGGGGTTGGCACGCGGGGTCGACAGCTCGGCTGCGCACACCCAGAGCAGCTTAAGTGCTAAGTGAAGCTGCAGATCCCTGCTAAGAACAGCCCCACGGTAATGAGATTGGCCACGGCAGAGAGGAGCTGGCCGGAGCAGCTCTCCCTGCCCGCGGAGCTGCGCAACGCCGGGTACTTACGTTCAATTTTCCTCTTCATTCTCGGACATACAAAGAACCAGACGACGAGAGCGCAGACAACAGCACTCCCCGCCGAAATGAGGAGGATACCCCAGAGAGGCAGTTTGTCAAAGCCCAGCACTAGGAAATAAAACAAGGGATCTTGAAACCCCCGGGGACCCCCTCCGTGTCCGACTCTGCTCCCCCAGCCCGGAGACCACGCAGAAAACGAGAGCTGGACCTCGCAGAGCCCCGCCGGGCCGCGGTCTCCCCCCACGGAAAGCTAATCTGTTCCACATGTTCAGGCACCTTCCCTCCCTCCTGCAGCCAAACCCGATTAGTGCCCGGTGTGCATTCATGCCTGAGCAGCGACGGGAACGCTCTCAGCCGCCGCTCGGCCCTGCTGCAATGTCAAAGAGAACAGCAGCACGGCTGCCGCAGCACCGCGCTGCCTGCCTGGCACACGGCGACCCGAGCGGCTCCAGGATGCTGCACACCCCAACTCAAAGCTCCAACGCCCTGCCCTGCAGGAGGGCCCCAAGGTACCCCCCCCCCCCCATAAGTGCCATTCGGCAGGGGCCGGCACGCAGCCCCCAGACCAAGCAGGAGTGTGGCCCCGCCGAAGGCAGCGACGCTCCGCTGCTCCCTTTGCACCGACACGACAGCTGCACAACACTGTGAGCCCAGAGCCGACAGCTGGAGGCTGCAGCCCCACTGCTGCCTCCTCCTCCTCCTCCTCCTCCTGGGGATGCTGCAGGGAAGCAGCCACCCCCCGGAGCCTTCCAGGCACTGTTTACAGACAAAACCCTCGGAAGCCACCGCTGCCTCCCGTCACTCCACCTCCAGCCTCCAATGACCTCTTCCACTGTTCCACAACAGGAAACCCACTCAGACTGAAAACAGCTCACGCCGAGAGCTCTGCCTGATGGAAGCTATGATTTGTGTGTTTTCCTGCACCGCCTGCCCTCAGCTCTGCGGGCACTGCTCTCTGCGCGCCAGCCCGGCGGGCGTCACGGCCGTGCCTTGCCCGGCCACCCCCCTACACAACAGCCAAACACAAACACATCAATCTGCCGTTCCCCCAAGGGGCTGCAAACTGCCATACGAGCTCCTCTTCTCGGCACAGGTGCCAGCTGCAGCACACCACCTCTTCTCGCCAGGAAGCCTCAGGGATGGATAATTAGTTTACTCCTAAGGGCTGGGCGTGCGGGAACAGCCTCTGGCCCCACACCTCACTACGGGGGGGGGGGGGGGGGGGGGGGACATCCCTATCTGGAGCTCTAGGGGGAAAGTTCTGTGGGGTTCAGTTCAGGCAGGCACCTATCTAGCCCAGAACTCAGCGCACGCTAGCCTGCCGCCTTCTGAAACCGGCACAGGCCAGCCGCCTTCTAGGAGAATTCAGCCCTGAAAAGCAAAAAAGGGGTAAATCGGGCATTTAATGGAGGCTTCGTGGAGGATTTCCAAAGTGAGGTTTCAAGGCACCGCAGTGCGTACTTACAGGGAGCGCCGGTGTACGTGATGGAGAAGAGGTTGATCCCCACGGTGCAGGCGTAGAAGACGGGCAGAGCACGCAGGCCGTTGGGGACGGGGTCTGCCTGCAAGACAGCGTTCGGTGCTGCGGAGCTGCAGACCGCAGGTGGGCACACAGCTCCAGCCCCCCACAGCAGCTCTGGGCTGCAGGTCCCTGCATCCCCTCCCTGTGCTCCGACCTCAGGCAAAGCTTCTGCCTCTTTCTCACTGATTCGGGCAGAACAACAAAGCCCTCGGCTTGCAGGCAGCTTTACTGCGCCCAGAGGCAGCGGGAGCACCAAACCCAGCCCTGCCCAGCACTGAGGGCCAGCAGGAAGCAGGAGGTGGCAAGCAGGGCTCTGAAAGGGCAGTTATGCAAGGCTGCTCCACAGCGGTGACGCCGGAGCGTTTTGGAAGGGTTGCCAGGCAGAAAGCACAGCGATAAGATCTTAACATCTCTTGGAGCAGAAGTAGTTCTTCCAGATCTAAAAATCATAGGTGTCATTAAATCAAAACGTGCAGAACAAAGTGCTGATAAATAATGCCGGAGCCGGGCGCTCTGGGCAGCCAGCTGAATGCCCCCAACCTGAAGGATCAGCATGCTTCGAGTTCATCACCTCCGAAGCTGCACCTCCAACGTTCTGGGGCCTTTTTGCCCAGAATTACAGACCCTCCAAACAGCAGAAATCTTTTCCAGCACACGACCAGAGGGTTCTCACGTGGCTGCCCCCAGCACAACCCTCACACCAGACCCGTTGCTCTCCAATGGTTTGGGATGGAAGAGCTCCTACATCTGCGAGCAGCAGCTCCTCCAAACGCCAAAGGAGACCACAGGAGCCGACGGGAGTTCAAAGTGACACTGCCACAAACCAAAGCAGCACCCTGAATCCTGACTTTGGGAGGCTGAAACCCGCAGCAGTGGGGAAGCAGCCGCGGCAGAACAGGCAGGAGGTGTGGGCAGCTCAGGCTGCCTCTCCTGCAGAGGGAAGCGCAGTTTCCAGGCACCAGGGACAATTTTGGTTCCTGACGGCTTCGAAAAAAGCCACCGTCATCGCTTGTCGACTTCCACCGCAGCACAAGAGCCTCATGCAAGTCCAGAAAAGCACGGCACGTAGCTCCAACCTTATCGGCTCCGGCAGCAAAGCTGCAGCCGCCCCTGCTCGAACAGCCCAGATGTTTTGGAAGAGGCAAGCAAAAGCTCCTTATCTCCTGGTCCCCGCCTCACGGGACAAGAGCGGGCCCAGGCTCCCCATCGCTCAGCCACAAGGACACACGGACACTGCGGTGCACACGGCCCAGCAAACAGCCTGTCAGCACGGCTGGGCCATCCTTACCTTGCGGAGAATGAACCTACGGACAAGGAAGAAGAGGACAGCAGACATGATGCCGGAAAGGAGGGGTGAGATGAACCAGGACAACACTATAGGAGAAAAGAGGTGCTGTTGGAGCCCCAGGGCGGGAGGGGAGCCCTGCCACGAGCTGCTGCCACGCACAGAGGTGGGCAGGCTGCTCCCGGAGCATCACCTCGCCCGGCTCACCAATTTTTAGCAGCTCAGACCACTTGACGCCTTTCTGCCCTTTGGCCACCAGCGAGAAACCAATGGTTGCTCCAACGATGCAGTGCGTACCCGAGATGGGAAGCTTCAAGAAAGAAGCCACAAGCTGCCACACGGCCGAGCCTGGAAGGCAAAAGGGAGGCGGGTGAGGAAGCGCAGGGCGCACCTGGGCGTCACACACCGCGAACGGGACTCACCGAACATGGCGCTGATGGAGCCGGCCATCAGCAGCTCCTGCGTGGCGTTGTACATCTCCACGTCGATCAGCCCTTTGCGGATGGTTTCGCTGACTTTGGCCCCCAGCAGCACGGAACCCACCGTCTCAAAGACGCTGGCCAGGATGCAGGCCTGGCGCAGCGTCACCACGCCGGAGCCCACGGCCGTGCCAAACGAGTTGGCCACGTCGTTGGCGCCCACCGAGAAGGCCAGCACGAAGGCAATGACGAAGCCCAGCACCAGCATCCATAGGAAGGGGGTGAGCGGGGCGGCGGTGGGCTCGGGGAGGGGCGGCTCCATGGCCGGCGAGGGGGGCGGGGAAGGGGACGCTACAATAAATTACGGCGGGGAACGAAACGGGCTGCGAGGCGGGCGGGACGCGGGGCTGCCGCCGCTATAGGGCTGCGCGGCGGGGCGGGCGGCTGCGGGCGCTCAGGGCCGGGCCGGGCTCCATGGCGGCGGCGGGCGGCTCATCCTGCGGGCGGACAGCGGGGCCTCAGCGCCCTTCCCGAGCACCGCCAACGGCCGCCCCCCTCCCGCCGCCACGCGAGGCCGCACCGCTCACCGACAGCGCCGGACGCCGCTCCGTCCCGCTGCGCTCCGCCGACCCCTCCGCCTCTCACTGCCGCGGCCGCCCCCCGCCCGCTCGCCTTTATAGCCTGCCGACACCCGGGGCCCGCCCTCTCGTGACGTCAGCAGCCGCTTCGCGGCTCCTGTTGGCCAGCCGGGCGCCGCGGGGCCGGGGTCGCGCTGCTATTGGTCCGCTCCGCTCGGCGGCGGAGGCGCACCCGCCGGGTCCTTGGGCGGGCAGCGCGCCACGAGACCACGTGCGGGAAGGGAGCGGGCCGGGCCCGGAGCCGCGCCGTGCGGAGCCGGGTGTGGGCCGGCCGCGTCTGGATGCGCCCCGGTGCGGACTTAACGCGGCCCTGGGTGCGGCCCACGGCGCAGCCCGACGTGGCTCCGGCTCAGCCCGGCGCGGCCCCAGACAACGGCCGGGTTCCGCTTCAGCGCAGCGCCCGCCCTCTGCCAGCTGTGGGTCGGCACCGCGGTGACGCTCCGGGGCTACGCGCGGCACCAGCACCCCGCAGGACACCCCCCCCCCCCTCCCTCCAGGTACCCGATCCTTTGTGCACCGGCCAAAATCAGTGCATCGGGCTCTGACCCTTGCCCAGCAGGAATCATGGCCCAGTGAGCCCAGGGCAGCCAGGTACAGGAAGCCGGGGTGTCTGACTGGGGGGGGCTGGCAGCAAGCCTGGGAGCTGGGATTTGTTCTCCCCACTCATGTGGTATGGGTCAGTGGCTTGGGGCTGGGCTGTTTTGGGCCATCGCCTCGCGGGGCCACGTCTGACGCTGGCCTGGAGGTGGCACCTGCCCCAGGAAGTGGCCTGGGTGCTCCCACCTCACTGCCCCCCCCATCGTGGGGTCGGAGTCCAGCCTGTGTCCTCGTAGCCCCCGTGTCCCTGCAGGTCCTGCGGCACGGCCACGTGCAGCACTTGGTGCGTGGAGCTGGGGCTCATTCAGCCCTTTGGGCCACGCTGTATGGTGTGGGGGGGGAGATGAGCCCCCGTCCTCATCCACTCTTGCTCCCTGTCTGTCCCAAGTGGGACCTGCTGGGGAAAAGGAGGCACGAGAAGACCTTTTCTGCCCGTCCTGCCCCTGCCGAGTCCTTGTCCTTATGCTGGCCCTGCTTCTTTGCCCCTAAACCTACCCCACACCTGGACCACCAGCCCGAGGTCGGGTGGACTGCATCCATCCCTTGGAGGCACCTCTGCCACCGCAATGAGGGCGGCGGAGCCCTTCTGTGCTGCAGGAGCGTCCTCTGCTGCCAGGATTTTCCACCTTCAGTCCGTCAGCAGACGTCAGGCCGCGCCGTGGGGCTGCAGTGCGTCTCAGCAAAGCCCCTGAGCGCTGCAGGGACACGCAGGAGGTCTGCGATGCTTTCACAGCGTTACTCACCAACGGTCACGCTTTGCAAACGCCAACGAGAGCCACGTTCTGTAGCGCTCACAGCTTAGCGGATGGGAGCTAAGCTTAAGGGAAAAGATTTATTTCAGAGGTCGGCAGGGAATTTCATACCACACAAAGGCACCAAAAGCAGCATTTCTAAGGGCAGTGTTATCCAGGAGTCCCAGCACGTTTGGTACCTGACCCAGAGCAGCTCAGTACGAGGCATCGGGCAGTGCTGATGAAACGAGCCCGATGGACAGGTCATTCCTCCATAGGTGAACAGCATCCCTTCCAATGACAGCAATGAACTGAGAGCAAAGGCTTTGACACACGAACCTGATGGTTTACACACCCACCAGTCAAGGCTTCACAAGGACCACGGAGGTGTGGCACTGATAGATGCGGTTAGTGGGCCACGGTGGGAATGGGTTGGCATTGGGTTTGGTGAGCCTAGAATCGTTTCGGTCGGAAAAGACCAAATCTGATTGTATTTTAATTATTATTATTTTTTGGGAGGGGGTTAATTATCTTCCAAAGGCTGCATTCTCTTCCTGTAATGACAAAGTTAACTCTTCCCTCTGCAAATTCCTACATTCTGTGTCCAATTTCCTTCATTTGACAGGGTTTACTGGTGAATGCAGAGAAGGAATTAACAAAGCCTGCAGATTTGGTTCAGATTTGGTTAAGGCATTCTGTTTAAACAAGGCTTTATAGCTCAACTGAAGGGGTAAAGGGGACAAAAGGGGTGCTGTAAGCAAAAAGGCAGAAGTTAAGGGTAAACTGGAACTGCCATTAGCCAACCAGAGCATGAAGCAATCAAAGTCACTACTCAGCAGTTAACGAGAGGGAAAAAAACGAAAACAAATTGAGAGAAATCCTTATGATCCTTCCCACAGCACAGGAATCCTTCAGTCCTCGCCACCACAGAGCTTCAGCAGAACTTTCCTGTAGTCTCCTGAGCAGTCTCCCTGGGAACATAAAGGTGAACAAATGAGGGGAAAGAAGGGAAAAGAGGAGAGAGAGAGGAGCAGGGAGAAAAAGGGGAAGAGAGAAAAGGAGAGGAGGAACAACAAAGCAGAACAAAGAGGGAAGAACTCAAAAGTGATGAATGAGAGCACAGAGTAAGGAGGGCAGACAAAAGAGGGGTTACAGGTAAGAAGAGCAGATCTTAAGAAGGACAAGGGAAAGAAAGAGAGGGTGGGGAGAACAGAGGGAACAGCAGAAGAGGGAAGGGCAGATGGAAGAAAGGAAGGAATGGGGCAGTGGAAAGGAGGAGGAAAGTGCAGAAAAAAGAAAGGAGAGGAGAGGAGCAGAGAAGGCCAGAGCAAACTGAGAAAAGAACAGAAAGGGATATGAATCATTTTTAAGTTCTACTAAAGTCAAATCCTTCTTAAGGCAGATTTTTTTTTGCAGTGTTTGTATCCTTTTGGTACATTTTTCTAACATCTGTTTCATCTCAGCCACTCTAAAACACCCAACAGGTGTCAGGGAGGATCACCTCCTTAAAGGCACTCAGAAAATCCCACTTTTCGTGTCTAACATCGACGAGTTTACCTTAATGAAGGAGTGGAGAGACTTCCCATACATGGTCAGGAATTCTCGTCTGATATCCAGCATATCAATTTCGGAGCGGGACACCATCACTCTGATCAGAGTGTTGTCGTCTGTTCCCAGGCCCTGGAAAGCAAAGCAGCCCCGTGCAGCTAACAGAGAACCTGCTGGAGAATCACCCACAGACACAAAGGTCTCAGAGCCCAGCCTTGTGCAGGAGCTGCTCTTAAACAGAGCGTCTTTGTGATCCATCAGCAGCTGGAGCAGGACTGTTACCCCGATGTGCAGAAAAGCCTGAGCTCTCTTAGAAAAGCCAGTTTGCTGGCTGGCTGCAGCTTCCATCTCACGATTGCCAAGATGCTGCTGACAAGCACGAAAATGCAAGAAAGAAGCAAGCAATCTTACTCCACAATCCGTTTACCTTCATGGATTTATACAGTCTTTCAGCAAAGTACGCAGGCTTGTTCCGCACGCACTTTACTGCAAGGAGACAAGAAGAAGAGAATTAAGGTCAGTAGAACCAGGAGGTTTTCCATACCTCTGCAAGCGCTTTCCGAACGCAGGCGTTTCTTAGGTCAAGATGCAGCTCCAGGCTGACAACCAGCAGCTGCAGTGCAGGCACCCACAGTCAGTGACGTGCTGTGAGCTGATGCCTCTGTGCCTGCGCACAGCTGTATCTGCACCAAGGCTTTCACGCCTCCTGACAGCAAACCTCTGCTGCCAAAGCTCCCTTTGGCCAAGCACACGGCACCATAAAGCACAACAGACATTTCTCACCTGACTGGGTCTGTAAAGCATGGAATCGCAGAACGCTTTGGGTGGCAAAGGACCCCTAAGATCATCCAGTTCCAACTCCCCTGCAATAGGCAGGGACACCCCCCTCTACACCAGGGTGCTCCAAGCCCCATTCACCCGGCATGGCAAACCACATCTGCCTCCTGAAGCCATGTAACGGTCACTCAAGGGAACTCACAGCACCTCTCATCATTTCATTTCTTTGTAGACAACGCTGAAAAGCAGAGCACTCACCTACAGCCAGCAAAGCGTCTTCCAGGTCTCCTGACATCTCGGATTTAATGCTGTCTGTTATGTCCTTGTTAGCAATGCCTCTGTACACATCAAAAACTAAGGGGGGGAGAGGCCACGGCAGAAAGTCAGAGAGATTCAAAGGACCACTTTGCAACAAGCTCCTCATACGCTGCACGACCACCCCTGCGGCACTGCCACAGAAATAATTCATTTTCATTGCTAATTGGCCTACCACAGCCAGTGCCATTTTCGAGGCCTGCTGCTCTGTGCTGCCCATCAAGTTGCTTAGCTCCTCTCCCCCCTGCCCCAACGGCAGCCACACCTCATGATCTCTGCTTTCCCTGCTGGAGCAGCAGCAAAGTTGTACTGAGGTTTCTGAAGTCCCTTTCAGTCCCAGGAGGGAATAAAACAGCCCGAATGGAACGGATGCAATGGGGCTCTCTGGGACACCTGCTGCCTCAGAAGAATTCGCATCTACCGAACAGCTACAGAGCTCCTACAAAAGCATCACACGCAGACAAGGAAGGAAAGAAAAACCCAGGACACTGTGCAGGGGTCCTACCTCTCAGTAGGTGATACCTGTTCCGTGTGCAGAGGATGGACATAAACTGCACCTCATCTGTTCCCCATTTCTTCTCCCCTGCTTCGTACAGGCACTTCAAGACATTATGAGTGACAAAGTAAGGCTCGTGGAGAAGGCTGGGTGTACAGGAGATCTTAAATTCCTTGCAGCTCGAGCGCTGCTGGCCCGTGCTTGTCTGGATCACAGATATTTTCCAACAAGCACCAGCCAGGCACGGCAACCCACAACCGAAACGTCACTGCCCCTGCCAAGCAGCCAGCCTGCCTAGAGATCTCTCATTAGAGACCTGCAAACAAGGCTAGAACCATTATTTCCATTTCACAGGCTGGCTTCTCTTCACCACACGTCGCATGCACAAGAATAGGTTGGGAGGCGCATTACTACTCACCTGAGCATCTTGCTGAGCAAGGGCATCGTCCACACGCACTCCTTCATCTCTGTTTCCCTGCGAAGACATGAGGATAGAAGGCTCAGTTCAGCTCAGTTCAGCAGAGCATCTACTGCAAGCAACTCCTGAGAACTGAACTCCCGAGAAATGAAAAGCTGCTGGAGATGGATAATGGAGTCCTCCAAAGGGAACTTACAAATGCAACACGGCTCAGATGTGCTTCGGGCTTCCTTCTGAAACGAGCAGCCACTTTGCTGGGACATTTAAGGAAGAGCCCACAGCACTCGTGCACACCCAGAGTCAGAGCTCCCTCCCTGGAGAGGCTGGCTTTGAGGAGCAGGCCATGGGACACACAGGGTGCGAAAAAGCCAGCCTGGAGCTCCTCACCACCGGGTGCAGAGCTGTGCCCACAGCTATGAAGATTCAGCCCCTTCTCCCCTCAGCTTGGCTCACCGTTGCAAGGGATACGAGGACCCTTCGAAGCATGGAAGATGTGTCAGACACGATGTCATCCTCAAGGGAGCAGCCATACTCTAGCAAGAACACGCGCACAGCATCCGTTAGGAGCAGGGCCACCCCCCGGCTGCTGCCCACAGCATTCAGTTGCTGGTGAAATTCTAGCCTAGCTTCTCTCTGGGCAAACAGCAACACCCAGCTGGGCCGCTGTGTCACACCTAGAAGCTCCCCAGACTCCTGCCTCCTGACATCTGCCTGCACACCCACAAAGTGACTGTCGGACAGCAGGACAAGGCCTGGCCTTTTGCTCTACTCACGAAGCTTGTAGTTCTCGTTAATGCGACGGATCTCCCCATTGGTGCGAGAAGCCAGGATTTCAATCAGGCAGCCTTCATCTGTTCCTGCTCCCTAGGGAATCACCAAGGCAAGATTTAAGATAGCAGCAACCGCTTGTGACACGCAAGCAGGTTTCTTTAAGAGCTAATAATAAATAAGAAGACGTACATAGCAAAGCAGTAAGCCCTTGGCCAGAACTTAAGCAATACAAAAGGAAGATTTCCAAACCTTCACGGCCCTCCTTAGTTCGTGCACGTCATACATGGTGGTGGGAGTCATCATCCCAATGATCACCCTCTCAAAATTCCCACTCAGCTCCGACTTCAAGTCATCAATCAGATCCTAGAAGGCCAAGAGAGGAGAAAGGAGCTGGCAGAAGGTAGGGCCTTTGAGGACAGAGGAACTGAGCTTTTCAGCACTTTGCTTCAGGCTCCTCGTATCAACAGCTGCTCTGAACTGAACAGGAACAAAACAGCCTTGGTCAGGTAAAGTCTCTGCTGACCTTTCTCTTTTAGATATCGGGTTGTTTTTCACTTTTCACCCGAGGGACGCAACCACGTTCACACATCTCTGCAGCCCACCTACCCTGCCAATAGTGCTCTTATAGGTGATCAGAACTTGCTGACGTTGGGAAACGTTTAGCTTGGTCAAGACGTCAATGATGGCATCTTCATCCGTGCCTGCAAGAACCAAATGGAAGCTGGTCAGGCTGCCTGCACGAGAATCAGAAGTGCCCTCTGCTCTTGTGCCACCTCCACACAGCCAGCTCTCAGCAGCCCCAGCACAAAGCTGTGCACACAAAGCTGCCACGACCCACAGCACCAGAGCAGCTGCATTTCGGGACACGAAGGGCAGCTCTGTTTTCGCTTTCCAACGATTTTTAGGGCAGTTGTGTAGCAGAGCAATGCGAGCAGCTACGCTTCCCTCTATCTAACCACCAGAGCAGCCATTCTCAGTGCTGGGGAAAAAAGTTGATCCGTGGAGGGAGATCAACTTACCAAAGCCCTTCATGGCCTTCCTGAGTGCCTGCGCTTCTTGCTCAGGGCTGAAACTTGAGACCCCCTTGATTGTTGCCTAAGGCCACAAGAAAAAGATTTCACAAAGGCAGACTGCAGATGCACGCAGAGAGTGGAATTGTGAAAAACCAACCAACAACCATAAAAGATGTGAACAAAGAGATGCTTCTGTCTCACCCAGCAGTCTGCCCTACTGGAACTTCCCAAGCATATCAGAATGAAGCCACAGGGGCACAACTACAAAGAGCACCTATCTCCATATTGCTGCCCATGGAGTACCTGGTTTCCAGTGAAACAAAAGCTGGACCACCTGGCATCTGTGTTCGGGCTCACCAGGCCCTCATCCTAGCAGTTTTCCATCTGTCAATCATAAAGCAACGTGCTCCCATCACAGCCCTAGCCCTGATTTCTCTTGTAGCAGGTAAGGACCCTCATTCTGCACCATTACGTTTGCTCTGCTCGGCACTGGCGAGGCTGCGCCTGGAGAACAGCGCCCAGGTCTGGGCTCCCAGTACAAGAGACAGCTGGACATGGTGGAAAGAGTCCAACGGAGGGCTACCAAGAGGGTGAAGGGACTGGAACCCCTCTTCTATGACAAGACACCGAGAGAGAGGGGGCTGCTCAGCCTGGAGAAGGGCGGCGCAGGGGGATCCAACCCACGGCCATCAATCCCTGCAGGGACGGGCACAGAGGATGGAGCCAGGCTGCATCAAGTGGTGCCCAGCGCCAGGACCAGAGGTTGCCACCAAACACCAGGAGCACTCCTGCACTCTGAGTGCTGCAGCGCTGGCACAGGCAGCCACAGAGTTTGCGGCGTCTCCTCTTGGCGATCTCCAAACCCATCTGGACGCGGTCCTGAGCACCAGTTCTGGTGGCCCTGCTGGAGCAGAGCTGGACCAGATGGACCCGGAGGTCCCTTCCCACATCGACCATCCTGCGCTTCTGCAGCGCCCCACGACGTGCCGTGCTTGGCTCACCACGAAAGGGTTTCTCCTGCCTCCTGCTCAGCGCCATCTCTGTGGGCTCACACTGCCTCCTACGATCCACCTCTGTTCCAACAAAGATCAACAGCAAAACAGTGCTGATTCACGAAGCCCAGGCTTTGGAAAACAGGCACAGGAATAACCACTGCATGGGTGGAACCTTGTGGGTTGAACCAGGAGGGAGCAGCCTGCCCAGAGAGTTTATCTGGAAAAATACTTCCTCTACGAGCTAACATTCAGTTGGATTTTTTATTAACTCTCGTATGTGTGCGGGACGTTGTCCTCTATAGGAGGAAACAGAAAGAAGTTACAAATTTACCACTCATAAAAAGACGGGCAGACAGTGCTCTTCCTGCTCCACCCACCTCCATTGATCTGATCAGGGCAAATGCCTGGCACAGCGCGGTACAGCAACCAGCCACACACTCACCATCGCTGGAGATTCTGGTCAATCTCTTATTGTTCGGGTCCACCAGCTGCTGGCAACTGCAATAAAAGCCAGAGAGAGCATTCGTTTTCCAGCAAACAGCTCTTAGGAGGTACCACCCCTGCCATCTCATGGTGCTGATTGTGACCGTAAAGCGCGATGATAAGCACGCGATTTCCCAACCACTGAACCAACAAGGGCTGCCCTGCGCGAGGGAGGGATGCAGTGCACAAGCAAAACGCCTTTCCTATTCCCAGAGCGACAGCCTGGCCGAGGTTAGAAGAGGCAGACTGCCGCCCCAGTGCTGCTGTCATGAGCCCAGCCCTGGTGCAAGAGCAGCAGTGCCTGTGCTCGCCCTGCACATGACTCTGACGCATCCGGAACGGCATCGCAGTGCGCTGCCCAGGCAAGCGAGCTCGGCGTGGCATTGCCACACAGGCGCTCCTCAGCACTCGACTTCTTCTCTCCTTCATGGAATGGTGGATCTCTGGGCATCAGAAAAATAAAGTTTCCGCCCTTCTTGAGTCCTTGGCAGGAATGCAG
>JAPSGF010000220.1:192625-212568 GCA_035772895.1 Perdix hodgsoniae | reverse complement strand
TCCCCTCCCCCCCCCTTTTCACCTTTGAATGGTGAATGCAGGCAGCAACTGTACTCATAACTGAGTGGAAAATGAGGAAAAATAGTCAAACACAGAGGTTCTTCCTTAAAAGAGCACTCCTCTCTATTAACAGCTTGAAGCACTACAATGTATGTTGGCTAGCCATACTGGTGGATGGTGTGAAGCTGGGGTGTTTTGGAGTACATGAGTAAATCCAAATGAGATTGGAAACGGGCTCAAAATAACACAGTGAGTTGCAGTAAGAGCAGAAAAGATGCTAATCTAAGAAAGATATCAATCTGACAGTCCCACGTGGAGGGATCTTTCTCTGCTGAAATTGTTGCATTCTCATCTGAAACTATGAGCCTTTTGTCCTTTCCATTTAGATTACATGGCCTGAAGAGGGGGCTTCAGGATCTTTTGAAATTTTTATTCAGAAATTTGCAGTGTTTTTAGTTCTCAAGTGTATTGATTTTCCTTTCTCCAGAAAAGTGTTCTAAAGAAAAAGCAGCAAGTGTTTGCTGCTGGGAAACTAGGGCTGTGGGCTCATGTTCCTTCTGTTGCTGTATTTCTTTCTGTGCCTTGCTTGTGCTTTTGCAGTTATTCCAGGGAGTGGGAGACAAATCTTCTGCAAGTACAATCTGAAGTTTCCCCTGTGTGCCTGTGCACTTGGAGGCATATCACTGCAGCGGGAAGGCTGCCAGGAGAGTTGCCTTACCCGGCCACCATGGCATACCTAATTAATGAGCAGAGTAAACAAATGTGCCTGCTGAGAATTAGTCAGCTCCCAGTGACTGGTTTTCAGACACTATCTTAATCCCTTCAGTTGAACGGGAGTATAGTGCTGGCAGCTGTTCATTTTTGTGCTAGGATCAGAAAACCCAATGTCAGGTTTGGGTGTTTCTGCTTGAAAGATAGGCCTTTCCAGTCTGCCACAAGGCATACAGCGATCTGGCCCTCCCCTGGCTCTGCCCCAGGGAGTCCCGCCTCTGGTCTACATCCAGCTCATGTTTCTTGGAGCAGATCTATGCCTTCAGTACTTATTTAGGAAACCTTAAGTCTTGGATGGAGTGGAAAGGGCTGGACTTGGATGCGGAAGGGAAGAGTGGAAGGGATGGAAGGAAGACTCTTTGGGGAGAGGATACTTTTAGCAGAGCCTAGTAGAAAAGCAGGGGTAAATAAAGAGGAAAATGTGTTCTTGGTTTCACAGGTATCTGTCTGATTTTATTCTTCTCACTCCAAAAAGGAGGTTGGCCTACAGTGCACGGGATTTAAGAACCTGAAGGAGGTGGGCTCACAGTCCCCAGACTGATTAGTTTATTCAAACAGAATTGCTGCTGAAGTCAGGTAGTTCTCCAGTGAGGTCCTTTCATGACCTATGCTGCTTGCCATATTTTCCAAATCAGTTATTACATCACTAACTGACCTTGCTGAGGTAAATGTTTGGAACAGCATTCATTTGATTCTGTGTGCTGTTTTCAAGACAAAAATATTTTTCAACAGCTTTCAGTCTTGCACTGCCTCTTGTATTTATTTCTTCTGTGTTTAGGCGTATCTGGCGTGGGCTGGTTTCAAACTTAATCTAGACTACTCTTAATCTGGGATAAAGGTATGAATAAAGAAAAAAGAAAGAAAGAAAGAAAAAAGGTCAATTCCCTACACTACATCTTGTGTAAAAAGATACTAAGATTAGGGTGCTGTGATTGACCAGTTTTGCTTTGGTAGATTTCTGGTACATTCTTGTGGATAGCTCAGTACAAAGTGACTAAGTGACTTTTGATTTTAATATATTGGTTATGTGATAAATCCTCCTTTATGTTTGTAGCTATTTGAGCACAAAATGTTACAGATGAGGAAAGATTTAACACCACAGAATGTGAGTCACTACTGCTTTGCTTAGGAATATGATGAGTTGCTGTGCAGCTTACTATAAAATATGTTCTGAGACCTGGAAGTAGTGGAACTTCATCCTGTTTTTTATTCTAGCGCATAAAATGTCTTTAGATCTTAAGGGCAGCTGTGACTCAATGGTTAAATATGCTGTGCCAGTGTCATGCTATGTGGACAAAGCTCTTCTGATTTATGTATTTGTTTGATCATTTTCTGAATCTCTTAAAAAATTTTCTGGAATTATTTTCATGATTTCTGTCTAAGAAGAACTCATGCTGTAATGGATTGCTGTACCTCATGGCCTTCAATTAGGTATGTGTCCAGATTTCTATATTTATTTCTCAAGTATTTTGATTTTATCTTTGCTGCTCCATACATCTGACATGTGTAACAACATGTTTTTCATTACCTTTCCGTGTTTGGTTTGTATTTGCATGTTTAATAATTACTGTATTTTAAATCATTCCTCTCATCAAACAAGGTATTTAACAAGTGTAGTGTTTGTGGGGGGGATTTAGGAATTACTTTGACTTCAAAGTTTATCCTACATATAAATCTTGGGCCATTTTTGCTTTGCAGTTAAGGTACAATGAGCACACAATCATCAAACCTGAAAATCACCAAAGATTAAAAGTGAAAATAATAGCAGCTAAAACATAGTGGGTTTGTTTTGTTTTCTATATGGAAAACTCCATCCGTAAACATTTTTAAGGTGGAGGCATTCTCTGTTGAAACTTATGCCACTGTGGAAAAAAAAGAATATAATTTTTCCTTCTCTGTGATCCTCTATACCTCTCACTACAACATTTCTAGTACTTTAGATGCTATTGTCCAGGTTTTCCCAAAGCTTTCTCCTAAAAATGGCAACTCGTGTGCTTGCAGGGCACTCTGGGACAGTGTCAGCCCTGCTAGCCACAGCAAAGGCAAGGCACTGACACCTGTCTGTATTCCTGTTCGTGTAGGTCACAGAGAATCTCTGTTTTGCTGTCTTATTGGGAGGACATTATTATCTACGTGATGCCACGAGCCATCAGATCTATGAGATGCCTACCCCGGTATAAATTTTGAAGGCTTGACTGATTCAAATATTACAGAAATAACAGACTGAAAGAACAACCACATTGTCACAGATTCATTAACTTAAAATAAAGATTAGAAGAACATCAAGAAAATGTTTGGCTGTAAGATTAGAGCAAATTCTTGCAATAAGGTATAACTGCACGAAATGACAGATATCTTAGCATCAGGCAAAGTATCTTGAGTAATGTATTCAAAAAACATGATGTGTCTTTTAAAGTATGAGCATCAGTTATAGAATGTTTTCATTTGCTTTAATGACATAAGTGAAGGTTAGAGGTCTACTTGCATATGAGCTTCCACTACCTGTTAATCCAGTAATTATCTGAACATTGAGTATAGTGACAAAATAAATTTTGCCTACTAGTGGTTGGGATAGCACTTAGATTTTAGCTTTACATCCAATAATCCGTAGTGGAGCAGTGCTGTGATGACTGCTGTGAGTTTACTGAGCATCACCAGGACACTTGTTTATAGACCGTGCCACAGCCCATTGGAAATCAATGTGACTCTTTTCATCCTTTTCACAGAACTCTGGGTCAGCCCATTCGTTTGCTTATAGTACTGAAAAAAAATGCAGCATTAGTTTAGAAGAAGAGGAGTCCAACACGTTTGTGTTTAACAAGTTTTTTCATGGTAACACTTCCTTCACTCAAGTATTAGTGGGTATTGTTTTTAGGAAGTTTTTTATGAAATCTGGGATATGCACTAGCTTTGTCTTCAATTAATTTTGAGGCTGCTGTGATAAATGGATGTAAATGTCACATTGCTCTTATCTCCAAGATCACACAGCTGAATAAGTGAGGAGTGAACTAATATTTGTCATTTAGTCCACGTGTCCTCAGTAAATTATGTAATGGTCTCGGCAGTCAGTTTTCTAACTAAAAAGCCATACTATTTCACTGACTACACATAAATGACATCTGAACAAGTAGCAGTTGTCTGGCATTAACTGAAGATTTGGCTTTTCTCTTATACATTCCTATGTTTTTCCTTAAAAATGTCTTCCCATGTTTTCTCTGTATTGATCTGCTGAAGAGAAAGAGCTTCTCCTTGTATTATATTACAACACCTCATTTTCATAAATGAATAAATATTTTTGGTTTAAAATAAAATGAGGAAAAAAAGGCTAAATGTGAGGCTCTGGAATCCCTCTCCCAGATGTCAAATGAACAAAAAAAGAGTTTATTTCTCAGCCTAGTGGTGTACTTTGAAATGATGTATTAACTGATGAGGTACTGTTATAAAATATGATGCTCTTATTTACTGTCTTATGATAGAAGATTTTAAAGGAAATGTATTTTTTCCCAGTAATGTATCATCGTTATCATCTCTTTTTGTAGTTCACACAAAATTTTGTCAACATTGTGCAAGGCTGATTACTGTTGCTATTTCCAATCCATTACTTCAAAATCAAACACAAGGAAATCATATCCCATCCCTGTCTTAAAATCTATGTAAAACATTAAAATTCTCTCCTATTTTTAATGTAATCTGAGTTTAAAAGTAAAGCAATATATTTACAGGTGAAATTATAGTTATTTTAATGGTGATTATAAATGATACATAGTATAAAATGCTTCTATTCACCTCATTTTATTTTATTTTATTTCAGAGATATTTTACTTCTCTGTACTCTTTCTTTGCCACGTGGTAACTATCTGGCATAATCCATACTGTAACCCATTATCTCTGATGCCATGGATATTTTGGGTAAGCATTTTGTGTCATATAATGACTGCAGTAACACTGTTTTGTGTTGATTTAAAAACAATTTCGCTCTAGTAAGGCTAACCACTTATCTGATATATGCTTTATTTTAAGCATTGGATAATCCCATTTAGCTTCTCACTGTGTAGTAAAAGCTATGTACTAAGGTGTCATGCTGTCAGAGAAGCCTTAGAATCTTGCTCCTTAGGAGAGAACGGAAGCACTTTTCATTTTCTTCTTGTTAAGGCTGAAGAAACTTGCAACCATCTCCTTCCCATGTCCTTCACTGTTCGATGTCTGGATGCATCACTCAGCTCTGTCTGTGCTGCTGGGACATGGCTCATTGCCAGCCCTGCACATGATGCCTCCTTCCATGCAAGGCTGGCAGGTCACGGCCATACTATTGACTATATGTGGGCCTCATTAACACCTTAACTGTGGTCTTTGTTTTCATGTGAATGAGTGGTAATAAAACATTTTTAGTCATAGTTACTCAACTGCAGAAGAAATTCCCGTGACTGGGCATGTCTTTTTATTTATGCAAAACATTTTTCCTTTTAGTAGGAAGACTAAAAGATAAACAAATGGAAGAGGTTTGTCTTCAAATCCATATGCAACTTGTCTTCTCAGCAGAAGTATTTTAAGAGATAGGAATGGTTAAACAATGGGTTTACTATTTGCTTCTGAAGTTATTTCCTAAAGGTAGGAATTGATGGCTTCATCATTGTATGCTGGACTCTTCACCAGGGCCTTCCTTTGTAAAATTTGTGATTTCCACACCACCTACCTTCGTTTTCCAAGACTGCAGTAATCCATGATCCTCACTGCAAACATCTAGGGGACCAATAATGCACTGTTCATTGTTCAGGCAGGGAAGACTAGAAAGGAGGAAGTTATCTTCTAGGTCAATGGATGTGTCTGTCTTTGGGGCTATGTGCACAGCAATGGTTTCTGCTCTGACAATGCCCAGGCAATCATTAAACACATCACTTGGCTCCTGTGGAGTCTTTTGTATCAGAATTGCCATGAGTTCAGCCTGTGCTTCTTTATTCCTTGACTTTGGCAACAGCTGTATAGACAGACTTATTTGTGTTTAAGGAATTTGAATTGCCAAGATGAAAAGGCCAATATTTGTTTACCTATCAGTATAATGTGATCTAGCTGAACATGGTGTTACTACGATTTCTTCACAGATGAAGGTCTCTGATTCTCTACATAAAACTGGCTATCAAAAATCTGTTGTATTGTACAATCTTTATTAGCTAGACATCAAACGAATTTGGAATAATAGCAGCAAAATTCGGTTCTGTTATACTGCATGGACCACTGAATGGATCTGCTGTCAAACCGGACTCAAAGCTAATCACGGCTTCTTAAAATCCTGTGCAGCACTGCCTCTGGTACTGCAAACAGACACCTGATGGGCTAGTTTGTACCTTGTGTGATGCTGTAATTATGATCACATTGCAGACAATGTGTATGATATCAGTGGTTGTGATTCTTCATTACTGTTACTGTTATGAAGCTTTTCATCAGGTTTTGCAAGCAGACCTGGGATTTTAATAAAATAACTCAGAATGACAATGGTTCTATTTCAGCAGCATTTACCAATTAAAGCAGTTGTATGATAATGCGTAGATGTTATTAGATATGTTTGTTTGTTTTCTTCTCCATAATCTACTCAGATATATCAGCCCTATAGCCTTTCTTAATGAGTTGATTCCACAGTATTTCACTGACTCCATTTGGTATTTTCTTTGAGCAATTAGGTGCAACTGGAGATTCTAAACTTGGAAGCAGAGCACATGTGCACAAACGAGACATTTTATCCTTTCTATCCAAAAGTATTTCCACCCACACCACTACTCCCCTTGTTGTTTAGCTGTTAGTTCTGCACAAGTAAAACAGAACATTAATCTCCCTCTTGGTTTTCCACTGCTACCTTTTCTTCCTCTGTCTCTTATGGGAGACCATTGTAATGATTGTTATCCAGGCTTACAACTGGGTGAACTCTTCAACTCACGCTTCACCTTTGCTGGTCACTTTGCTGACCTGTCTCAGTTTGGTTGTACAGCATCTGTGGTCCAGGATCTTTCCTAATTATCTTGCCTAATTATTTTCTGGGATCACAGCTTATTATTTGTGTTGTTACAAAAGCCTGTCCTCATCCCCGAGAAAAGTAAAGATGTCTTACCTCCCATGCATCTCTTCTCAGTGTAAATCTCTTCTTACTTCAGTGTAAATAAAATCTTATCCTTTTACTTTCATCATATAACCTCTCCGGTTTCATTCAACCCATGATTCTTGCTTCTCTGCCAAATCAAATGCAAATTAATTCTCTATATTTATACAGCCATTAGACTTCAGCTGACACATCTGATTTTTAATCTAGTGTAGCATTTTGATATGTATTCTGGCATTCACTTTCCTTTGATGATGGCCTGCTTGATCATACTGATTGGACGCATTTCTCTGACTGCACTGACCTTCTTGATGTTCATGAGGATATCTCACGTGACAAGAAATCAACAATCATTATTAGTTACTAAAATTTTAAAAATAAATATTAATCATAAATTTGAAGAAAATTGTCCATGTGACAACAAGGAATTCCTGTATTCCAAAGAGAGATCACACATTTCCAAGGATGATTTCTCAGAAGTAATGGGAAAAGGGTCACAAAATCAGACCCTTTTAAAATTATGCCATAATGGCTACAATTAGGAGTTGTTTGTGGGTTTTTGTTATTGTTGTTAATTCTCTTCTTATTTTTACTTTACTTGCTATAAGGAGATAACTGTCTGGTAAGAATAAGATATTTAAAAATTGAAATTATGAGTTTAAGGGCTTAAAAAGCTTGCTATTACAAGGCAAAATAACAAAGTTACTTCATATTATACTGTAAATACTAATAAAATTTAATAGAAAATCTATATTCCATCCTTTTTTAGTGACACTTTGAACCTGTCTGCCAGTACAGTAACCAGTCCAGTTCTGTGCCATTACATTTTTGCAGTTAAACTTGTACTAGTATGAGAGCCTCTTTGAAAGTAATGGGACCTGTTTGATTATTTTGGCTCATGACATCAGAGATTATAATTCCTTTAACAAGGTGTCTGCAAATTTCCTTAAAAAACAAATGAATCAATAATTTGTGTTGATCAAAGGAGCTGCTCGCTGCCAAGTCCACTTCATTTTAAACATTTTTAAAACTGGATTTAAATCCAGTTACTACAGACCAGATCATCTTGAAGAAAAGTACTCAAAAGAATAGAATGAAAAAGTATAACAGCTTAAGTTTATGTAGTTCACAGATGCAGAAAGACAAGACTGTCAGAAGGCATTTGAGGCTGAAGGATGAAACAAATATTAAATTAAGGAGAAGTCTGTGTATGACATCCTAACGAGTACAGTGCCATGGTCTTAGGAGATCTTCCCCAGAATATTGAGAGGCTGCCTGAACATGATACAAAGTAATTACCATGGATTAATGTGTGTGATCAGAATTTTGTATGATGATGGAATGAAAAGAAGAAAAGAGTGGTCTGCAAATTGGGTCTCTCTTTACATTGTAAATCCTCTGTTGCTTCACTTGTTCTGACTTTTGCTTTGGCTTTTAATTGCAATCATAACACACCTCATTCCTCAAGGAGAGTCATCAGGATACAAAACAATTTTTTTTTCTTTCTAACTGCATTTCTAGTTATGGTTTCCAGCATTTTCTCTTTTCCTGCAATAGGAAAGGGAAAAATGTTAGTTATTTGATGGTGAGAAGAGCGGCACCTTGTGGCAATTTGCTTGACTTTTTCTGCTTGCCTGTTTCAAGTCCCACAGTAATTCCTGGTACATGCTGCTTATTATTGAATACACATTAAAATATCTAATGAAATTGGATTTCCTTTTAGCAACCTTGATTCTCTGCACATGAGATAGAGTATATTTAAGGGAAAGAATATGACTTCAACTTAGAAAAGTTATTTAAAAGCATTATGTTTCACAAAATGATGTGAAACACGACAAAGGATGCAGTTATTTACGCTCTTGCTTTACTGCCTTGCTTATTCTGTGTAAGCCACTCCTAAAATCACTACAGCTTCTTTCACTTCTTTCATAGGTGATATAATGGCATGCTAGTCTTAGTAATCACCCAAGAGATTGGTACCAGAATCACAAACCTATAAATCCAGGTATTAATTGTGCAAAATGAACAATAAGACATACTTCTTCATCAGTAAAGTATACCTAAACCACCCAGAAGAGTCCCAGAGGATGATGGCTGGATTGAGTTTGAGTGGAATTTTTTTTTATATGGATGAAAGAAGGGATTTTAGCCTGACCTCGGTTCCAGGGAAGGTTATGGAACAGATTGTCTTGAGGGAGATCATGCGGCATGTGCGGGATGGCCGGGGGATCAGGCCTAGCCAGCATGGGTTCATGAAGGGCAGGTCCTGTTTGACCAACCTGATCTCCTTTTATGATCTAGTGACCCATCTGCTGGATGAGGGAAAGGCTGTTGATGTGGTCTACCTAGACTTCAGCAAAGCCTTTGACACTGTCTCCCACGGTATTCTCCTGCAGAAGCTGGCAGCCCTTGGCTTGGACGGGTACATTGTTGGATGGGTAAGGAACTGGCTGGAGGGCCGGGCTCAGAGAGTGGTGGTGAATGGAGTTAAATCCAGCTGGCGACCGGTCACGAGTGGTGTTCCCCAGGGGTCGGTGCTGGGGCCTGTCCTCTTCAATATCTTTATTGATGACCTGGATGAGGACATTGAGTGCACCCTCAGTAAGTTCGCAGATGACACCAAATTGGCTGGGAGTGTGGATCTGCCTGGGGGTAGCGAGGCCCTGCAGAGGGATCTGGACAGGCTGGAGAGCTGGGCTGAAGCCAGGGGGATGAGGTTCAACAAGACCAAATGCCGAATCCTGCACTTTGGCCACAACAACCCCAGGCAGCGCTATAGGCTTGGGGCGGAGTGGCTGGAGGACTGTGTGGAGGAAACGGACCTGGGGGTGTTGATTGATGCTCGGCTGAACATGAGCCGACAGTGTGCCCGGGTGGCCAAGAAGGCCAACGGCATCCTGGCTTGCATCAAAAACAGTGTTACTAGCAGGAATAGGGAGGTAATTGTCCCCCTGTACTCTGCACTGGTGAGGCCGCACCTCGAGTATTGTGTTCAGTTTTGGGCCCCTCATTGCAAGAAAGACATTGAGGCCCTGGAACGTGTTCAGAGGAGGGCTACGAAGCTGGTGAGGGGCCTGGAGCACAGGCCTTATGAGGAAAGGCTGAAGGAGCTGGGATTGTTCAGCCTGGAGAAGAGGAGGCTCAGGGGAGACCTTATAGCTCTCTATAACTTCCTGAAGGGAGGTTGTGGTGAGCTAGGGGTCAGCCTTTTCTCTCGTGTAGACAGTGATAGAACTAGAGGCAATGGTTTCAAACTGCGCCAGGGGAGATTCAGGCTGGACATCAGGAAATATTACTTCTCGGAAAGGGTGGTCAGGCACTGGAATGCACTGCCCAAGGAGGTGGTGGAGTCACTGAACATGGATGTGTTCAAGAGACGTTTGGATGTTGTGTTGAGGGATTTGATTTAGCTGTGGGGGTATTGGTGATGGTTGGACTGGATGATCTTTTAGGTCTTTTCCAACCTTGATAATTCTGTGATAATTCTGTGATTCTGTGATTAATAAGGGTATATTGCTCAAACCCAGACTAGCCTGTGAAACACTTGTTAATATCTAATAGTCGATGTATTTACATACTGGGGATGCTGAAGGTGTTTTTTTTTTCATATGGCACATCTACAGAATAACAATCACAGAGTCACTGGGATGGGATCCCTGGAGATCAATGAATCCACCTCCGACCCTCACTCCCACTAAAGCACGTTCTATACAGAAGCTTGCATGGCAAAGTTTGCAGGCTGGTTTTGAGCATCTCCAGAGAACAAGACTCCACAACCTCCTGAGGCAGCCTGTTCCACTGCTCAGTCACCCCTGCAGTAAAGTTCTTTCTTATGTTCGTATGGAATATCTTATGTTCCAGCTTCTGCCCATTGTTCCTTGTCCTGGTGCTGGGTGTGGTTGAAAAGATCCTGGTCTTATCCACTTGACACCCACACTTCAGGTTTTTAGAAACATTGATAAAATCGCCTCTCAGTCTTCTCTTCTCCAGGCTGAACAGTCCCAGGTTTCTTTTCTCCAGCCCCTAAATGTCTTTTTGGGCAATAGTGAACTCTCTAGTAGTTCCCTGTCTTTCTTGTAATGGGAAGCCCAGAAATGGGCACAATACTCCAGATGTAGACTCGTCAATTCAGAGTACAAGGGGTGGATCATCTCCCTCAACCTGCTGGCTATGTCCTTTTTAATGCATCCCAAGATACCACTGGTCATCTTGGCCATGAGGGCACACTGATGGCCACCAGGATACCCAGGTCCTTCTCCCTATTATCAACACTTCATGATACCAATCAAGTATCATGTACTTCAGGTCTGAGATGTTGATACTCTGCCAAAGGATTAGGAACCATCCTTTAGAATTAAAGAACTGTACAACAGAACATTTAGTGAGGAGATCTTAAGGAAATATTACATTGTTTTCATATTTCAAGTGTAATTGAGAGGAAAAAGCATGAATTTGGCCTCTGAAACATTAAGTTGCTTAAGAACGTTTGCAATAATTTATTCCCTTATGTTCTAACACAGCACAGAGGTGATAATTTTGGCAAATTTGAAGAAAACCTGACTGAAGTCACTATTAGATTTTAGGAACTGCCCTACATCTATTTATTGCTAGACAGAGTTTTTAGCAGTTCAGTACCTTCCCTAAACAGATTATTTGAATATCAAGAAAAGTTTGAAACTGATTTAAGGCATAGGTCAAATATGCTTGTATATAACTTCAAATGGACAAAGATGATTGTGAAATTCAAAAGCATTATCCAAATATTCTAAATATGGTATGCAGGATACGTGTTTCTTTACAAAATTTATACAGTGTTTCACATTAGATGAATTTTTGCAATTGATAACAAGTATTTTTATCTTCCTGTTCTTTACAACAGGCAAAGGTTATCTAACTGAGAGGGTGCCTGGATTATCATACAAATGATGACTTAAAAGAAGATTTCTAAGCAGTATAACATATAAACTATTTCGTAAGAAATTTGAGAATCCAATTTTTATTTATTTTTTATTTATAAACCTAAGAGATGCATTCTAACATTCAGGCAATTTTTATTAATAGAAAGAAAAATTATGAAATTTACCCTGTCTTGCATGTCCAATCTGAAAATTTTCTATTAACAGTAAAACAACACAAATGTTACTTTTGCATCCTTTATTATCTCAGTAAGGGTTTAACATGGTATTCCATATGATGCTATCATCTCACCAATTTGATTGTTAAGATAAATACTACTGTTGTATTCACTGCAACTAGAAGAAACCTCCATATTTATAAATACTAGTTTTTGGCTGAAGTTGAAAGTAGTCCATCATTCAAGCCTGGAGCTTCAGTTTTAGGAAATATAAGAATTAGCAGAATGAAAGAGATGTTTCATCTTAAAGTCTGTTCACGGAAAGCACAAAAAGAAAGCCTCCTTAAAACTCTAGCAGCTTGGAAAAGCCTTCTCTTAATTTTAAAAAACTCTCCACAGGAATTCTACTCAATACGTGATTATACATCCAAAATTTCAGAGGAAATAGTTTGCTTTAAAAAAGTCAGATGTAAATAGGTGCTTCATAAAGTATACCTTGATCTGTAGTCTCCTGCTTCCCTATAACAGTGGGTCTATAACTATCTCCCCTTCCCTTCCCTTCCCTTCCCTTCCCTTCCCTTCCCTTCCCTTCCACCTTCTTGTATGCTATCAGTTTTTATCTGATATTTTGCTTAGATTAATATACTCCACTGTAGATGGTGCTCTTTGCAAAGCTCATAGGTTACTTTACATCTATACAGTGCTTAAAAATGTAGTTAGTTTGGACTTAAACTGAATACTCTTATACTAGCTTCTTCTAAACCATCATTGAAAGTGTGGCCAGGAAAAAAAAAAAAGAAAAAAAAAAAAGGTATAGAGACAGTGTCTGTATTTCATGGCTGCTTTTGGCTTTCTGTCAGCTCACTGTTAATGGTGACCTGCAAGATGCAGAACTGAGTCTTTAGTTTAAAGTCTGAATATAAGCATATATCATTTGAATTTAAAAAACAGTACACAAGCCATTATTTTCCCTGTTAGATGTTTTTAATTGCTTTGTTGGAAGTGAAGTAATATTTTCTTTGAAGTGGCTGAAATTGCACTAAGTAGCTTCAACTCCATTTTCCTGGGAAGGCATAGAGAAAGGGTCTTCTTTGTTCCTACGACTTGTGATTTGTGTTTACTTTGCTTGATAAATGTACTTTAACACATCATAGTGTCTGGAACATTTGCAATTGTTTTTGAGGGAGTACAGTGAACTACAGAATGAAATACCCTGCAAGTGTTCTGCTGCTGCTGTGTTTTGACTCTTCTGGTTGTGAATCTGTAACATGACTAAGGGGATACACATAAATAAGCACCTTACAGCTTCTGCATCTTTCAAATGTGGAAGTCATTTCTAGAAGTAAAGTAATACTTCTCAGCAAAATGAAAGCTACTTTATTATACAGAAGAAAGCAAATATTATGTTCTACTTTCCAGTGAGATATGAAGATAGTGTGTATCACGAAAAAAAAAAAAATTAAAAAAGATAGATGAAAAAACAACAGCAACAACAAAGGTAATTAATATTACTGTAAATGCACATTGAATGCCATGTTGTCACTTTCCAGTCTGAAATCCATTGTGACTCTTCTGTGCCTGCTCTATTAACCTCAGAATCATAAGGATTCTGCAGTGAATAGCTGAAAATATAATTGCCTTATTGTTTTCTCTCCTATGAGTTATTAATGTGTGCAGTGGTTAATAAGAGCTATGCTGAACACAGACATGTCTGCAATGTCTCAGAGTTACAGGCAATATAAATGTATTTTCTGTGAAATCCTGTTTCCATATACTGTTTGCAATATAACCATCTCATACATGCTGCATCAGGCCAGTGGGCAACACTCTAGATATTCAGCATGTTAAACACTGGGAATGCACAACTGCATCAGGATTATGAGCGTCCAGGACTTGAGTTAGAGCAGAGTGCGTGTAGCAAATAATGAGCAGCATGTAATTGGATTTCAAGCTATGGAATTTCATTGGAGGGAATGTGGCAGCATTTTTTTTGTTGTTGTTTGGTTGCTTTCTTTCTTTCTTTTTTCTTTTTTCCCTAGACTGACAGCCTTTTACAGACTTTTAAATGCTCAACTCTGCTGGAAATATAGTAATAAATACAGCTTGCATTATCTTTCAGTAACATCCCACTAGTGAGGAAAGCCAATCATTTGTTTAACCTAAATTTGCAATTCAGAAGGAGTAATCCCACGACACAATTTTTTTTTTTTAAAGTAAATAAAAGAGCACTAAATCTTAAAGAGGGTTAATTAAACCCCCTATAATTCCATATGTTTGTGTTTAAACAATGAAATATATATATAAGGTGGTGGGTGATAGCAGAAATGTTTCACCTGTGCATCTGGACATCACTTTAGGATGAGCTCTGTTTGGGTGCATCGAGTATGGGCTGTTTCTGCCCGGGGCCAAAGCCAGTCCTTGAGACACGAGGAACTCCAGCAGGAACTGCTGGTCTGTGCCATCACTCTGAAGCCCCCAGAATCACCGGTCATCCAAATGTATTTGGAGGTTTGGAATTCTGAGCTCCAAGGCCAATGCAGGAGTTCTGCAGTGCTATCATACAGGAAAATGTGTCCATGTTATATCACAGCATCTCCTGAACAGCAGTAACCAGAGCTAGCTCACATCCAGCCGACCTTACAACTTCTCCTACAGATGGCTCACTAAAGAACTTAATGAAGAAGAGATGAACATACGCAAAGTGAACGAGAAATACTGGCCTCTTCCTCAAGGGTCTGAACTCCAGTCACTCATGTGAACAGCAGTTGACTATGCTGAGGCATTTAAACTGGGATGATGGGAACAGAGTGTGATTAATGGCACCATTCCTGCCACAGTGATTAAGTCTCTGTCTGCATTTCCCAAGTAAAATACTACACACGGTCTCATTATTAATGTATAAAACTGATTTGGAAGAAAATGTGCTTCTTCCCTTCTTCACTTCCACAGGTGTATTACTTTGTGAAATGTCTACTGATTGGGAACAAAGGAGAACTAGTTGAATTACAAACAGTGCGCTCATACAGATCAACGTAACAAGAAATCTAACTCAATAGTACAATTAATCCACATCTTTTTAAAGTTTCAGAAAAAGTATTTACTAAATGGTGATGAGGACTCTATTTCTGGGTCAACAAACACTTTTCCAATGTATATTGGAAAGTAATCTTGAATACTGACCTAATACCAATGCACAGCCATCTATGAACTTAATAATGTCTGATATTACCAAAAGATTTAAAAGAGTTGAATTCAAATAGATGTAAAACAAATTTCATTTCCTATTCCAAGAGTTTTAATAAAATGGAAATGAAATATAAAAAAAACCACACAGCTTAGAAAAGATGAGCCGAACAAAACCCCATACAATATATTTAAGGTTAAACTTGCTCCTGAGATACCTCAGCTTTATGTCTCTCACTCTCCAACAAGGAGACCAGCATCACCAGACAGTGCTGTGTCACTGGAAAATGCGTTTTGTTGTTCAACATGCCTCTGAAACCTGTAGGAAAGCACTTTGTGAATTGTTAGACACACAGAACACAGTATTTTAAGCCTTTGGTTTCAGTCTGCCTAACAGTGAAATCCTTCCAGTGTATACCATAGTTACACTGACCATGGTATGGTCCATGTACACTGACCATACCATGGTCAGTGTAAACTGACCAAAGCACAGAAGGATGGTCAGAAAGAGCTGCTCTTGATTCAGAGCTGAGCTTCACTGGGATGGCTCATAGCGTGGCACACTTACTAACTGCTGGACATCCTGTTAGCTGCATGGACCAAAATTCCTCTTCCTGCTTAACACATGATGGAAGAAAATGCTGTTTCTAAGAATCCCTCAGGATAATAAGATCCATTCAATCTCAATACAGCATTTTTTTTGCTGAACAGTAGCTGTCCTAGAAATCAGTGTTAAGGCTGGCATGAAAGCAGAGGAGTGTTTGAAAGGAAGTTTCAGCATTATAAGTGATTTCCCAACTGGTGGGAACACTGATGAAAATGTTATAAATGCGCCCACTTCAAAATACCCGCGTGTGTGGAACACAGAGCCAACCACAGCTGAGCCATTTCCTTCTGCATGGGGCGAGGAACACCAACCACTTCCATGTCCTGCTCTCCCGAGAAAATGAGCAACAGTGGGCAGGGGCTGATGGCATCGCTCACAGGCTGATCATTCATGTATGTGAACCCAGCATGCCACAAGGCACTTCAGCTCTTCCCTTCCTGCCCTATTCCTCTCCAATGGACCAAAGAGGCTCTCACGTATTTGTGTTCATGCCTAACATCCTATCTGACCAAGTATGTTCTTCAGCTCTTTTCAAAGAAAGGAAAACGAAATCTCTCTTAATCAGGACATACGTTTTTAAGGAAAGCACAGCCCAGATGAAATACCCAAGAAAAATAAACCACAATAACAACCACTTGAATTGAGCACAACCAAAGCAAATAATTGAAAAGCTCTCTTTCCCGTGAAGTTACATCAAAAACCCGCCAAAGCGTTGCTGCTTGCGAGGCAAAATCCAGTGAAGGAGGACATGAAATGAGCTTCAAATATGTACATAAATTGGTACAGTTAATACCAAAACAAACAAAAAGAAGAAGAGCAGAAAAAAAACAAAACTCACACCAAGGCCACCAAACCAGTTCTTTGTAGAAAGCAGCATTTTCTTCAAATAGTATTTCTGAAATGTCAAGACTGAGGTCCACGTAAAGGTAGGTCAGATCTCTTTGCCCATAGATCATATGAAAATGTGACACTCGTGGGGCTAGGGTCACATTCTCTGTTCAGATAATACTTTCAAAATGAGCCCAATGAGAAAAAAACACTCTTGACTCCTTCAGTCCTTCATCCCTTTTCATCAGTCAGTGAACAACAACAGCATCAGTCAGTATGATAAAAACATATAAGGAAAGCAACTGCTTAGTTTTGCTGCTCAGTGTGAAAGACAGAACTGGTTTTCTTTTGTTGTCTCAAAGTTTGCTTCATGAGGCCTTCCTGATGATAAGACTCTGACTAACAACTGTTAAGTGTCCTTGGGGGTGGATAGTGGGTGTCTTTGTGCCATAGTGTTTCTGCTTACGATTGCAAAGATAAGCAGAAGCAGGACGAGCAGTTTTCTTCAGGGGTGCTGCTCGAAGGAGCTGACCACTGCAGAAGGCGATAATGCTTGTGTCTGGCGACAGAGACCCCCCCCTTTTTGCTGGCTTATCTGTGGGCCAGGAATCCCTACTACAAAGTGTGTTTACCTGCTTGTTTGGAAGCTCAGTGTTTGCTCGAGATACGTTTAGATAAGAAAAGGACATCTGGAAAGTCTGTTTACACAAGGAATGGGTCAGGACGGGATTACTACTGTCAGAGACAATGGGTCTTCTCGTCAAAGGAGACCCCCACAGCTAATGGCGGGGCCATACGTCAGGAATGTAATGAAGAACCTTACCGAAATGGGGGATAAAAGGCCCTCGCTAAACTGGGGACTGGGGGAGACAAACTCCCGAAGACACCTTTGACGGAGAATTCCCTGAGGGGAAAACTCTGTCGGAAAAACCCCGGGACCGGCTTGGTGCGGAGGTCCCTGGCCGTCTCCCATCCCCCGCGGGGATCAGACGAGTTCCTGAGATCAACGGACCGACTGTGTGCCTCGCTGGACCCACGGCGGTGACTATCTCTTTTGCTCTCTGCAAAGACTCCTTGCTTATATTTCCTACTTTCCCTATCGCCTACCTTCCCTTCCCCGTCTCCCTAAAAACGCCTAGGACTTTAATAAACTGGTTGGACCAACATTTGAACCGTTGCTTCTTAATCTCACGCCGGGTATACACATATCAAAGAACCTTGCCTCCCTCCTACAAATTGGAGCGAGACATTTTTTATTGGCGTAGTCGGCAGGATATCCGCCGTGAGAGTGTTGTCCTCCCAGACATAGTCTAAAACTTTTCTGTGTGCACCTCCTGGAGTTGCAAGGAGCGATAATTTGGGTAACTTAGATGTGAGCACCTCTCCAGGAAGATCGCTCCACATTCTGAAACTTTACTGTATTACGTGTGCATCTCTCGAGGACATATGAATTACTTTTGATTAGTTGTATTTGTTTCGTGTGCTTCCTCGGGAAGACTATTTTGTGGTTTAAGTATCTAGTAACGTATTTTGGAATTTGAAAGTTTTGTGTGTGTGCCTCTTGGGGAAGTAAGGACATACGTGCTTCTCCAAGAAGTTTGTTGCCTTTTGAGAAAACTGTGTTTTGTAATTGTAATTTGTAAAACAAGTGTTTTGTAATTCTTGCAGCTTGAAGCTTGAAGTTCTTCTGGCCTGACAGGATAGCCAGGAGTGAATTAGGCGTTAACACTTTCTTTGCAAGTGTCGATTGGTCTTCTTAGTCTTTTGTGCAGGGAAGAAGTGCTTTGAGTAGTTGCTGGATTTGTTTTGCTAAGTGTTTGCCTCTCTGAGGAGATAAGGAGTCACCTCCTTCTCCCCCAGTGTAGATTTTGCTGCCTGTAGATTTCGTTGTCTATCTAGATAATGAGTGATAGTATTGCCACCATGAAAAGTGAAGATGTGTTATTTGACCTTTTAGAAAAATATGGTGCTCGTCCCTCTTTATCAGGGGTGGACTGGGCACGACAAAACTGGCATAACTTGCAGAGTGTTTCAGACCGTATTAGTGTTCTGCAAAGGAATGCTCGTAGCCGGACTGGAAAAGGGAAATCGTTTATTTGTGCAGTATTGGGTTCTGCTCTGGTTGCTGCTGTAGAATTCCGAGACCAACAGCTTAAAGCAGAAAACCAAACCATAGGATCTCTGCAAGCGTTAGTTCAGACTCTGCAGAAACAGACAGAGGAGCTCAACAAGCAATTAGAATATGAAAAACGCGATGCGGCTCTTTTACTAGAGGCTCTGAAGGAACAGTTAAGGTGTAGGGATAATACCGACACTGTCGTTCATAACTTGCCTCAAGAAAAGGTCTATCCTTTATGAGGACTGAAAGAAATAAAGTCCAGGCTTAACAAGCTAGAGGACTCACCAACCCACTTGCGTCCGTTGATAAAAACCGAATATACCTTTGATAACAGTGAGGATTTGGACCCTCAAATGAATGTTAAAGAAATTCCCTTCTCTGCCACTGAATTAGCAAAGCTGAGAAAAGAGTTCAGCCGCTCTCCAAAGGAATCAGAGACAGAGTATGTATGGAGGGTTAGTCTCACTGGTGGAGACCAAATACTGTTAACTGAAAAGGAAGCTGAAGGTTATTGGGGACCGGGAGTGTTTTTAACTACTGGTAACAACCGTGCTCCCTGGTCCCTAACACAAAGGGCTGCCTATTGGGCAGGCGGTCTAAACCCTCTGGAAAGGGGAGATCCTTTTGCCATTATTGGAACAGCTGATCAATTAGTAGAAAGTGTTCAAAAGGCTGCTTGTCTCCAAATGATGTATGACAGGAAGCTGCAGCCACATCATGAATCACCTATGATGATGTCTGTTGATCCTGAACGGATGACTCCTTTAATCAGGGGGCTTCCAGAATCACTGAAACCTATAGGTATACAGCTGCAAGGAAAGATACAGGCTGTGCCTCAGGGAGAAAGAACCCGGGCAGCATTAGAAGGAGTTGTAACCTCTAACCATCTGCAGTCAGGACATGAAGTATGGACATGGGGGGAGGTTGCCCAAGAATTAATTAACTACGGGAGAAAATATGGGCCGGTGATTTCTTCCTCCAGTAAATTTGAGCCAAAGGGAGTAAGACTCGCAGCAGCCAGCCTTGCCCCCAGGCCACCCAGCCCAAAGCTCAGTGGGACTGGAAGGGTCTCATTGCCAGTAAGAACTGAGAGGCGAAATATAGATCATAAACGTAATGATCTTTGGACACTAGGCTGGCAGAAGGGCATTCCACGAGACTTAATGAATGGATTAGCCACTGTCAGGTTAGAGAAATTAGTTAACTGGTGGCCAGTACAAAAGCTCAAGAATGTTGAGGAAAGCAAAATCCCAGGTCCTGGGGCCTCTCCTGA
>JAPSGF010000220.1:154468-192615 GCA_035772895.1 Perdix hodgsoniae | reverse complement strand
GGGGGGGGGGGGGATAGAAGATAGGGCACTGTAAGTGGGAATAGCCCTCATCTGCAAGAGATCTAGGAAATCCCGGTGTTAGCGCTGGAAACCTTTGGAGAGGAGGAGGTGAAACTGAAATATAATGTTAGTAGTTTATGTAATGATGAGAGTTTGGAAAGTGAAAAAGTTAGGGAGAGACACAGGCTGAGAAAGGCAAAGATGAGCAGGGTGTAATGGATGTCAGGACCAAGGGGAAGTGAGTGATGTAAAATAGCAGCAGCTGTTAGTGCTGCAGTGCTAGAGTAGGGCTGGAAGGGCCCAGAAGGGTTCTGCCCCCATTGAACAGAAAAGCGGTTAGTGCAGAAAAGTGCAGAAAGGATTTGGTAAGAGATGTAATAACAGTTAAGGATGGAGAAAATATGCTTGGAAAGCTAAGGATGCCCGGGAAAAGGAATATGAAATCAATACTCGCTGGATCGTTCCCTCATTTTTTAACCACGCTAACAAAGCCCAGAAAGGGCAAGTTGGTGTCTTGTTTTATTTTACAGAAGATCCCCGTGGGACCCTGACAGAACACAAAAAGGCTAATAGCTGATTTTAACCATTTGTGTTTTGTGACAGAAAAACTGAAGATTTGATGACGCTAGAATACTGAATATACCTTTTGATGACATGTTATGGTTGCAATATTTTTATGTTTTGTGTAGTTGTGGGTGTGGGTGGTAATTGATATCAGTTCTTGGATCTGTTAAACTTCACAACTGGGTTTAGAGTTTTTACAGGTCATCCTGGCTTACTGATACTCCCTGCACAGTGATGTCATTTCTTTTGACCCCTTCTTTGACCTCTTTTTACCAAACTGATTATGATTTGAATGTAACTCCTCCACAGTGTTTCCAAATTCCTAACAAACTGGGAAATGAATCAAGGGACTCATCTAATATCTGTTAGATGTGGTCACAAAATAAATCTATCATAAAACCTTTTGCACTGATGCTTTTCAGTGTCCCACCAGTCCAGGAGTTCCATCCAAAACATGGTTGTTGGAAAGTGCCTAAGTTTTGATAAGAGATGCGGGTGTTCCTGGGATTACCCCCCTTTGATGGTTTATACCTTGGGGGTATCCTACACACACTATCCTGTGAAATGTTCTGTAGACTGTAACAATATTTGAACTTGCCAAACTAGTATTTATATCTCTCAGCATTTGAATTGCTTTAGAAATGTCTTTTTTAGAAATCTAGAAATCTTAGAAAACATTATGCTTTTGTTGAATTAAGTGAAGTGTAGTATCGTATGGCTATTCATAAAACCACAACCCCTACTGAAGAACTCCCATCTGGATCCTGGCTAACACTGGGAGTTCCTGGGTACGGAAAGCAGCTAACACAAATAGCTCTATTTGTTTTACTTATTTATTTATTATTATTGGTTATTGTTAAATGTATAGTTATTGCCAAACATATGGTTGTCTCTTTTTGCATTCTGCCTTTAATTCATTACAACATTTGTGTCACCACTGCTGAAGAGTCACCCGGCGGTGTCTGTGGCAAATTGAATTACTCCAGTTGTTATCTAAAAATTGATAATGGTAAAATTGTTAAACAGATTGCCCAGGGTATATGGAAAATAACCCATGTTCCCATTCAAACCTGGAAGGGCCTAGACTTTGACTTCTTATCCCGTCTTCCAGGAGGCCCTACTGTGTGCCTCGCTGGACCCACGGCGGTGACTATCTCTTTTGCTCTCTGCAAAGACTCCTTGCTTATATTTCCTACTTTCCCTATCGCCTACCTTCCCTTCCCCGTCTCCCTAAAAACGCCTAGGACTTTAATAAACTGGTTGGACCAACATTTGAACCGTTGCTTCTTAATCTCACGCCGGGTATACACATATCAAAGAACCTTGCCTCCCTCCTACAGATTGGAGCGAGACAGTTCTGAAAGAACCTGAGCCGAGAGGTGGATGGGCAGAGGCTGCTAAGAGAGCTGCTGAAGAAGGGCATGGTGTCAGACAGGAAGGAGTCGTCAGTCTCCTGTCAGTCGTCAGTCGTCAGTATATTTCTGCACAAACAATATATTAGAGCAGGTATCTCTTTAACAAATTCAAAGAGAAAATATTATTAAAAGGTTACTTGCCCCGAGGGAGACTTATTAGGAATATCTGCCAAATGTAAATGGACTGTTGAACCATGCCCAAGCACTGTGATGGAGATTGCTATCGAATCTGTTGGCGGTTTCATTCCTGTAATGGCCAGAAGCCCAAGTCAAGCATCATGCAGGGATATAATTCTCACAGCAGTGTTGTCATTTAATATTGCAGAGTGACCAGTAGTCTCATAAAGATAGGCAAAAAGTGCTGACTTCTAAAAACGCTGTTGATTCTTCCAGCAGCCATTTCTTCATGGCTCTGCATAAAATGTTAATGCCACGACATTTGTAGAAGGTTTAAATCATCATAATGAAATAGTAACAGTTACTGAACTAATTCATCCCAGCATGTTTCACTACAGATCTCTTATCAGTAGTCTTAGCATAATGAAATTGTAGCAAGAAAAATGTGTAGTTTTCCAGTGAGAGTTAACCAATTGCAATATTTATTTAAGAAGCTGTGTAGTCCCCATCACTTATTATCTGAACTCAACTCCTCCATTTAAAAATTTAAATTATCCGTAATTTCTTTCACAGATCTTTTTGTTTTTTTCTCAGCATGTGGGTGAAATATTTCAGAATTACTTCAGAAAGAACAGGATTACCTCAGGGTATTCAAAGAACTCTCAAAAGTGATGAAAAACTACAGCCAGCTGGAAGAGGACACTGTAGAATGCCTTGAGACAGCTCTATTTTCCTGTGGTGTATCATGCAGTGTATCACCCAGCGCGTCTGGCTGAAGGAAAAGAGCCTGAAATGGGAAGCAGTGTTAAGATGCACTTCTTCAGTCTCTCTAAGCTTACACAAAATATCTGCAAAATGCTGTCCACAAAGGCAGGTAAGACTTTCTGCTCCTGTTTCATCAGGGCATAAGGCAACAGAAATGAAGTATAGAAATTTTATCTAATATTCTTCTGCTTTTGAATGAAACTGCAACTCCAAAATTATTTTTATTTTTAGATTTTATTTTTAGATTATTTTACTATTAGTAGGCTTCCAGTGTTCGTTAGTTCGTTTTTTTTCCTTTCATTTCTATGCAAAAAGCCACTTACCAGAAATTCTACCAGTTTCCTAGTTATCCAAGAATTCCAAACAAAAGAGACAAAAATCAAATGCAGCCTTACAAGCTGATGCAATTGTAATAATTTCACAAGGGCTTTATGCTACTGGAACCAATGATGCCCACTGCATTTCCCAAGTATTATTTTTCTCCTTTTGCTTCTTCTTGTTTATTCTCAGAGAAATCAAAATGCTATTTAGCTGTTTGGCAGTGAGACCATTGCTGATACGAAAATGTGGGAAGTCCTATTATAGAAGTCTGTTTGGAAAATAACAACTGTCACAACAAAGGTTTTCTCTAAGGCCTTTGGTGTAACAAATCTTAATTGAAAACTGTAAAGATTTTCAGGCTGAGGCTGAGAACAGATGAATGTCCCCCAAAACAATCCTGTCACTGTTGTACTTCCAGCCACATAAAATCCTCTTTGTGAATCTGCACAATTCATATCTGTGAATCTCGATGTCAGAGAAAATGCAGTCAGAAAAGCAAGCAACCCATAAATGTGTGTGCATGTGTGTTCATAATTGGGAGTTCACAGCCAGGTTTTACATGTGTACATATATTGTCTCTGGCTATGTAGGTATATGTGTATATGTAAGCATTTAAATGAGTGCATATAGAGTTAAATTTACAATGATACTTACTTCCATATGCCATTATAAATATCAAATCGCCTTGCAGAAATCTTCTATAAAGGCTTGGAAAGTGGGAGGAAATGGCCGTGTCAGTGCTAAATAGATTCTCCAAAACAAATTTTAATAAAACTCTCCTAGGAACCTGTCAGAACAGTTACAGGAAGGTAAGTACCTTGGGTTACAGGAAGTGAGTAAGGAGAATCTGAAATATTAACTCAGTGTCCAGGTCTGGCATTTTACCATTCAACAGGCACTACTTTCTCTTTATGCCTCTGCTAGTAGGAAGTGATGATTATTTTCACATCTGGATCCCTGTTTACAACTGCTAGACAGGTTTCTGAAGGAAAAAGAACAAACCACAGATCTGTCCCCACCCACCCTCCTGCAGCTCCTGGTGTTGATCTCCTCACCACAGGCAAACTCTAAATCTCACTTAGATGGTGAGGCTTTTAATCTTGAACCTAGTGAAGCATCTTTTTATATATGTAAGACTTTCAGTGGATTAATTCAATTAAATTGCTGCCTGCACTGATCTAGCTCCTAAATCTTATGAACGGTAAATGTTCCCTCTTGATTTACTTCCACAGCATTTCTTGTAAAACAGATTATTTTATTGCTACAATCTTAGTGTCCACCAACTTCACCACTGAATCTTCCAAGAGGTGTCTAGTTGCACTGGAAATATATGCAGAACTCTGGAGTAACACGGGTATTACATCAAAGAAAGACTGTATTAGACGACCTATGAAGCAGATCTTCCTTTTTGCCCACCCCTTGCGAATATATATGTAGTTTCTTGTTACCCTGCAAGACTGTAGCTAAGAGTGCTGCTCTGCTTAGTTTTGACATCTTAGTTCATTCTGCATAAGGATCACTGCTATCCTACAGACTTATAAGAATTTCAAAGGCTTTCACAAAGTAACTGAAAAACGTGCAAATATCAGCATTTGCCCCAAAGCATTAATATCGTCTCTCAGGGAATGCATCCACCAGCGAATCCAGGCCTGAAGTAAAAGGCTTCCCGCTTGCATGAGTGTGGAGAGCCTAACAGCCAAATGGCTGCAAGAGAAGGGACATGATACAATACACTTAGTTAAGATTTAGGCCTCAAGGTCAGCATGACCTTGAAGACAGAGGTTTTACAACAAAAGGATGCAGATCCGGCCAAAACTAGTACCTCAGGCAGTTGTAAAACTAAGATAAGGAACAGAAGAATGCAGGAGGAGATAAGGTGGTCGCTTAGCAATAGTAACGTAAATGGTTAAATAACCAGTAAGGACGCTTGTAACCAGCATATGTATGAGCTTCATTATGGTATCTATAAAATGTACGTGAAATTTGTAATAAACGAGACTTGCTGACCATGATAGCATGAGGCATTTCTCCCGCGGCATGCAACACATGAGTGTACCCCTTTGTATTTGTGCACATGCATGCAGCAGCTATTAGTGCTGCCGTCCAGCTCTGGTCACGAGGGAGCCCTGTGGAGATAAAAGGCGGGTGCATGGTCATCATGCATGCTTATGCTCTCTGTTCTCAGCCTCCGAGAGGGCTCTTCTGCAACAGCTTTCTGAAGCTGAAGTGGGGAACAGGTCCATTTTGAGTGCCAGAGATGCAATTCCCCTTGCCCCAAAATCAAATCGTTAGAATTTCATAGGCATGGAAATCAATTTTTAGTCAGATTGAATTTAGATTTAACACAATTCCTATGCCTGCTTCTAGTAAATCAAATTAAGCATTGTACCAATAAGAGAGCATACAGGCTGTAGTTTCTCTTTTGAAGCAGAGGTGCTAAGTGCAGATTGATTTACAACAAAAAAAGTGTCTAGACAGGCAGATAAATCATGTTAGCTTTAGAACAATAAAGTGTTACTCTATTTTGTTTTTTTTCCCAAATAATTTCCAGGCGCTACAAACCACAGCCCATTCAATCTGCCTGCAGGCATTTGTGCACAGATGAGAGTGCGGATGCTTGAGGAGACTGAGAGGGCAAAAAAAGGAGAGGAAGGCACTGAAGAAGAAACCCTCTTCCTGCAGCCCCGGGGGAAATCTTGCTCCCAAGCCTTGTCTGAGGGACAGCTGCACTGAGCCCCAGCTTGGCATTCCCTCATTACTTAGCAGAGCGATTCAGTACGAGTTAAGAAGCAACTTAATCCCTACATGATTAAAAATGGAATTAGGCATTGCAAAGCTGAATTCTAGCGGAGTCCACAGTTGCTTATTAGACTCTCTGGCTCTCTGCACCATTCACACAGAGAAAGTTAACCTGCTCAAGAGAGATTGTAACAGGATGGTTTCTGATTCTCCACAGCTGTTTCCTCCCAGGAGATAACTGTCTTGGGATAAACAGTAAGGAAATAACTCTTCCAAAGACTAGTGATATCTTACCTCCTAGATTTTTGTTTGTTTGTTCTTAAATAGAAGTTATAAAGCATCACTCTTGAAAAAAAAAATAACAAAGCACAGCAAGAATAACTGTAACAAAAAGAATAAGGGCATTTTGATGGGGAAGGGAGGTACCGCATCTCAGTTGCTAAATAATGTGAAGAGATTGAGAAGGATATCTAGATAAAGTGTGAAACATACTTTAATTACACTTTTTCTGTGCTTTTGATACTGGAGATGAATCTTGATTATCCACAATACTGCCTGTAGTGGAAGAGCATGAACTGAACTAAAAGAAAATTGTTCACATACACATGTAAAACTTGGGTTGAACTGTGAACAGCCAAGTGCCAGAGCAGCTTGTGTGTGGGTGCCAGAACAAACTGCAGTGTCAGCAGAGCCCAGCCAGATCAGCCAGACTTCACTGTTGCCTGATGAGCAAGGCAGAAAAACACATCAACAGAAGTTCTTGTTGATATTTATTTATTTATTTATTTATTTATTTGCAAGAAGATAATATAGTCAAGATTAGTCCAGTTGTGAAGGGAATTACTCAGTCATAGCAGTGGCTTCTCATCAGCAAGGAGCGTGCTCATTACACTCTTTGTCCCTACAGGGCATACAGAAGGTACGGACACACTGTGCATGCACAGTAACACGTTGTGGAGTACTGCATGTAGGAAGACCTGCTTTAGCTTCAAATATTTCACCCTTAACAACATTCATATTTGTGCCTGTCTCAGAAACTAGAAATTAACTTATCCTATCCAAAGTCCTATCCTTTCTGTTATACAACTCAGGTTAAAAAAAAATAAAGGTATGTGTATCACACTCTGGGATGTTTCATTCAAACTATGCTTTGTCCTGTTTTGTACTTTTCAGACTGGCTTTCTGAAATCTCCAGTGATTCAACAGTAAATGCAGAAACTATTTTAAGGCTCTTCCTTTTTATTTCAGTTTTTGTGGGATGGGGCATTGCTATCCACAAGTACTTACAGTTGACATGCTGAAGAATAGCTATCAGATCTTGTAAGATGTGGGTAAACTTCAAGTGTTCATGTCAGAAGATAACCTTTAAAAGATTAACGTCTTCTGAATCCCAGTTGAGCACCTGGCACAGATAGAACATAGAAAAGTTGTTAATGGCCGTACAGAATATTGGATCAATTATCCCTACATTTCCAGTTGAAAGGTACTGCTCCCTATCACAGAACATTACAAAATCAGCACTTTTTCAAAAGCACATTTCCTTGCATGAGGCTTTTGGAAATTACAGGTTTCTCTAAGAATATTTAGACCAGCTGTCATTATCTTCCTAGTTCATGGGAGTCATTTAGTGGGAGAAGTTGTGACACAAAGGAGTAGCTACAGAGCCACAGTGTCATCTACTGGATCTACATGCATAGTGGATGCCACTGCTAGAGATGAAATAATCACACCCAAAACCCCAGGTCTGTACCTGCTTGATGGACAGCCAAGAGTCTTGCTGGACTCCATCAGTTCATGTTTGAGAGGAGGAGTCAGCATATCTCCTGATGCTATCAGAAACTTAAGAGAGAAAGAAGTCATCCTAGTGAGAAATGAGTAAGCTATTTTAGAGCTGGCATTCACAGCATCCTGGGAGGTACACAGCAATAGCTCCTTTTAGAATGTAGAACAATTAATAAGTTTAAACATCTTTTCTGCAGGCTGCATAAGGATTTAAATACTTGGTCAATGTCAACCCTTCTTTGGTGGTGAAAAAAAATGGCATCAGGTAATAATGAGTTTAAACCAAGGCAGAATAAAAGCCCTCATTATAAATATGATGCTCCAAATATGAAATCTGAAAGGAACCACATGAATAAGAAAGGTATATAAAATATTTTTATTACAATCTACTCCAATATACAGGGTAAATGCTGCAATCTAATTCTCACTTGAATTTTACAAGAAAACTGTAACCCGAGACCTTCTCTTGACTTATCTTTATATATCCCTTTTGAAACTTATTAATTGAATCCCATGTTACACTTGTACAAAATTGTTTGCAGACAAACAGGCAGAATATTTCATTTCATCATGCAATGTCGAAACAGTGTTATCAGTAGATTCCGTTACCTCAGAGACCATGTTAGGCTCCTTGCTCCTGCAAAGCATAGCAAGCATCATATCTTTATGTTTGAATAAGTTGTAGTTCCAGTTTACCTGGTGCTTATATCCCAGAGAACGTAAAAGCAATTCAGAAACATCTGTTTATTTCCGAGGAAGCATTTGGCAGATGTGGTTGTTCACGAATACATGCCAGTTTTAAGACATGGCAGCAGTTACACCTGACTGTTCAGTAGCGCTTTATTTTCTGGTAATGTTAGTGTCGTCCAATTAAAATAAATTATTTTTATCACTGAAGTCACTGTCTCAACTAAGAGCTCTGCGTGCCTTGACAACTTGCACTGACTTTGATGCCTATCTCCAGGAGTATCTTTATTTGCCTTTAAAACCACACGCAAACGTCTAGGCACTATCTACCCTATAAGACTTCACAGCAGTTTTTTTTTTGTTGTTTTGACCAGGGCAAGAGGATCTGAGAAGCTTCATCCAGTCTTTGTCCAACATGGATTTTGTTGTGCAAAGTATCCAGTTCAATTTTGTACATGCCTTTTGTTTTTGCTTAGCAGTTTTCTTTTTCTCCTTCATTATCTGGTGCAAGGCTGGAGCCCGGGTAGGTCAATAATTGGCCCTGTTCTTATTTACTGAAGTGGGAAAGTAGACAAATTAAATATATGTTCTTACATTTATATATATACGTACTTTTAATTTCCCCAGCTTGCTATCACTAACACTTTAATGCTGGATGTAATTTAGGCTCTGGCAATCACACACAGGAGAAACACTGAAGGGCAAATGCTTGATTGTTTATGTCATTTGCATTTTCGGATTCTGGAAAGTGCTTGTTCCTACTTTATCCTCTTGAAGAAAATCCTGCTTTCGTGATCTTTAATGATCATGTTTTCTTCCATACAGTTGTCCTGGTTTAGGCTGAGATAGAGTGGGTACAAAACCTTTGTGTTTAAGTAGAATGCCATTAAAACGTAAGTGTAGTTGTATCTGGAGACTAACACTCTTCTTTAAATTGACTTGGTGTTCAGTGACCTTTTGCTGTATTTATGACCTGAGTTGCATCTCATTACCAAAAGGCAGAAGGAAACAGGGGGGAAACTATTTGCTATTTGAGAAATCTGAAGGGGAGGGGCTCAGGGAGATTGATAGCATGCATGTGAATGTGATGGTTCCTAAAAGTCAGAATACAAAAGCAACTCCAGGATGGTTTACTGATGAATATTTTCACACGTTAAAACCAGAGGAGTTTTAAACTTTTTGCCAGAAGAAGTTAGTTGATTCTAATGTGTATTGCAGCAGTTCAGGTATCAGTTGCTCAAATTGTATGTATTTTGAAAAATCGAGATTTCAGAGAATAGAAGGAATTGTCTATAGCAACTGGAGGTGGAATGATACAGCCATTTTTATACGTAATAGCACTTCTGATGACATTTTCCCCAAGATCCTGAAAGAATTTACCCACTTCAACCAAAAGAAAAAAAATAACTCTGAATATTTTTGCCTGTGTTTCTGTTATCTTCCTCAGGAGAATTCCATATTATCTACTAATGTTTGCCTGCAATATAAACATTTTGTTGTTTTAAAAAAATACAGCTTTAATTTATGCATTATTTCTACGCTCAGTTACACTGCTGTCTCATTTGTTTTATGGGCAAAACAGCATGGGACAGTTCTGTAGACGTGTGCTTTTACACTAATATTTACTCAAGAAATATGCTTAATATGATACATTCTATAAAAAAACAATGTACAGCTGGACAATAATAATGGAATGTGCAAAAATGGCACATAATTCTTTTTATCTAGTGAATAAGATCACACATATCTCACAGCAATGCTGCATGAATAGCATGTATAAAGAATCTTCCTTGTCATCCAGAAATAGCTTAGGACATGTCATCCATGTATTCAGCAAACTCTTGACTCCAAGGAAAAAAATTCCCCTATATACGATTAGTGAACAACCTTTCATTTTGCATGAGGTTTAGAACCTGTATGAAGATCTTCCACAGCTCTTGACATAAGTAGGCCAGCTTTAATAAAATGATATAGCGAACAAGAGGCCCTTTGCTAAAATAATGACTTGAAAAGGCTGAAAATGTAAGCATCTTCCTCTTTGTCAAGGAGAAATAGTTTCACAGTTGCATTTTTAGTTTTTGAACCAGAGAAATCACTTTCTGCCAACTTTTCTGGATTTTATTAATAGGTTAGCAGATGTTTAAAAGGCTGGAGTGAAGAAATGCAGCTCATGGACAGCACAGCACATAAAAATAACTCTAGCTCAGGGAAGTTTGCAGCAAGAAGATGGGGGAAATAGCATCTAATTCCACATCCATAAAATAAGTGGGAACATTGTAGTTTCCCTTGTTAAAATACAAGATCAAGCCATTGCATGATTTGTATGCGCAATAATTCTCAGCAAACCACATTTGCCTCAACTAGCGTAACGGTAAAGGAAATTATAGCTGCGGTTTGCTTTGAGACTTATTTGTGTAGTAACCTTGCTAAGGCCACATTCCTTTCATATTTGTGTGCATCCCTGTAGCTGAAGAGTCATCAGTCAGTAGAAAAATGATCTGTCCTTGCATTCAGTGAATCTCAGGTCAAGGATCTCATAGTATGCAGTTTTTAAACTCAAGGTCCATTTGTAGCAGTTTCTCAGAAAGCCATCTATTTCAGCTACCCTGTTTCTCATACCCTTCTAACTCAGTTCAGAGTCTAGACACATTTCAGCTGCAGTGCAGCTCATTTGCTACAAACTCACCTCCAGCTGTCTTTTAGCTCCTGTCTTCTGCAATCTCCTTCGTCTGTAACCCACTCTGAACCTGTAGGAACTCTACTCATGCAAATATGGTCAGTTGCAAAATTGGTTTTAATAAACACTGTTTTCTTGAACGTGATCCTGTCTTTTTTCTCACACAAGCACAAGCATCTAAAATGCAAATTGGATGCCCAAGTTGATGTCTAAGTTTACAGAACTGAATTCGTACACAAAGTGGCAAGGAAGGTGCAGAGCAAAGGATGGCAATGGCAGTGCTTCTACTGAGACACAAGTGCTGTGGAGCAAGAGAAAATGACAAGTAGCTCACCCTTTCCAATGACCAATGACAACTCAAGAAGAGTGCAATCTCTATCCAAAGACACTATTCCATTGGCTGCTAATCCTTAAATGAGGGTGAGGAGGAGTGTACCCGTTCTGTCTACTCAGGTGCACTGCTTGCACCACACCTTCTCACCTGGTGCTCAACTACTGGTTCAGGCTGTGGCCTGGAAATTGCCATGCAGAAGGCGATGAAAAAATACATAACATTTTCCAAATTTTTAAGTCAGTGAGAGTTTTGTCCTAGTTTGTGGGGAACAGAGAGAGAGTTTTGCACACAACATCATGTGCATGTATGAGCTGACTAGATTGGATCAGTGCTTGGTTTGGACCAAGAGTTAGCTCTGGTTGTAGTATGCCCTTGTTCTGCTTGTAAAAATAGTATCTTACCTATGTTACATTTAAAATTTCCTTCCAGGGAATAAAACAACGCATTAATATGCTTAATGATGATATGGCTGAAGAGAAACTTGTGATCTAGACAGAAGATCCTTCAGAAATCTCAGTAAGCTTAGCATTTGCCCCTGATAGCACAGAATCCGTGCTGAATCAGAACTGTGCTAGCAAATAACTTGCACTTGGAATTAAAAAATGTATTTCCATGCAAAACTTTCATGGTGGGGGAAACAGTCAGCTGTATGCTTTTATTTTGTCAGAGAACATGGGACAATTATCAGGAATAATGGGACCAAGGACCTTTCTTAAAAAGAATCTCATGTTTCACATTTATGTATTTCCTTTAGGAGGACAAATCTTTTATCTGAGTAGTAATTAAAAACTGTCTTTATAAATTACTGAGTTCAAGGATTTACCTTTTGGTTCTTACTGAGTTATGCATAGATGTGAAAAATAGAGAATTTTAATTAACAAATGGAGAGTCAACAATGAAAATATGAATCATAGAATTACAGAATAGCTTGGGTTGAAAGGGACATTAAAGATCATCTAGTTCCAACCTTCTTCCACGTAGAGGGCTGCCACTCAACAGGTTAGAATAGAGTCTCATCCAACCTGACTTAGAATGCCTCCAGGGATGGGACACCCACAGCTTCTCTGGGTACCCTGTCCCAGGGCCTCACTGCCCTCCAAGTAAGGAATTTCCTCCTAATATCCAACCTAAATCTCCCTTATTTTAGTTTAAAACCATTCCTCCTTGTCCTTGTTCCTCCCTGTTAGACTGTGTAAAAAGTCACTCGGTATCATCCACAAACTTGCTAAGCCATTGATAAATGTGTCAAAGACTACTGGTCCCAAGATAGATACTTGGGACACATGACCAGCATCCACCTAGACATAGAGCTGTTGACCGTATCCCTCTGGCTGTGACCACCCAAGCAATTCTTTATCCACCAAATAGTCCACTCTTCAAATCCTTCTCTCTCAAATTTAGAGATAAGGATATGGTGTGGGAGTGTTAATGTTCATCAAATATTTTTTAAACTGTGAAAGAATGTGTTAAACAGAATGTAGTGAGCAGTGTTCCAAAACTGACACATGAGAGAAGTGACAAAAGCTTTTACGTTTGGCTACTTTTTATTCTGCATGGGCTTACTGACCCCAGCATGTTTGCTTTTATAAAGCTCAGCAGATGAATAGTGCTCCAGGCTCAAGAAAGAGCTGGTTCCTAGAGAAATCATGAACTTACATTTATTTGCAAGAGCAACTACAAAACTTAAATGTTGGCATCTTGGTTTGCTGTAATTCAGATTTTTCTCCATACTATAAAATGAATTAAAAATATATGTTCTCCGGAAAGCCTGAAATACTTAGTAAAAGCCCTAAGTTTATCACACCTCCAAAAGACATTCTATTGTAATAAAAATATATCTCATAATAAATACATAGAGCAGAGATCACAAGTGGTAACGGTATATCAACACTGTAGGACTAGCCTGGCCTGGTAATAATGATCAAGTGTTTTGTTCATCAGTACTGACAGTCTCCTTTCAAGAAAGAGGCTAGTAGAGTTGGTTGGCTTGTTTGTGTTTTCTTCCTAGTTAGTCTACATTCCCCACATTATTTATAGCAGCCTCCAAAAGAGCTGAAACATGAGAACTAAGCTAATATTCTGCTCCAGCCCCAATCCCTTTGCTGAAATTCAAAAGCAGAATAGTTTTCTTCAAATGCTGAAATATGTTGGTGTTATGTAATGCAATCATGGCTATAATAGCTTGCAATGCTTCCCCACCCTCTTCATCCCCGTTAAGAGAAGTGAGAACAACTGGACTCCGCGAGGCTTTTCTTCAAAGCTGTGTAGCATGCGTGGCACAATCCCATTTCAGAAGCACTTGAAAATATGAGCATTTCAGGGCAGATCAGAGAATCAGCACACATTTCCTAAAGGTGTTTCTCTGAAGACAGATTCACAAGACTGCTTTGAATTATCATGTAATCCCACACAGGATTATAAGAAACTATCTTGTTTCTAGTCCATATGCTGTTATGCTTAAGATAATGAGAAGCAGACTGTAAAAACATTATCTATTTCTAGTATAATCTAATTAAAGGTTTGTGTGCACTATCCACAAACATAGCTCTATGGTCATAATGTACTTTAGTCAGAGACTGAGTTAGTCATATCATGCCTGTCTATGGGAAATTTTAATTTTATATAAACAAATATTTTAGGGGTGGGGGGGAAAAGTTACAACATTATATATGTATGCATACATATATATACTGAAAATTATAGGGCTAGTTGATCGCACAGCTAACAGCTGGGTACCTTGGCACTTCTTGCATTCCTAACTCCAGACTATACCATCTTAAATATATAAGTAACAAGATTCTTTTTTATGAAGAATAAAATTGAAAACAAAAAAACTAGAGTAAATTGATTTCCTGTTTGAACTGATTGCTTTGAATATTCTTTCATTATTGTGCACAAGCTACATTGATATTTTGCTTTGGTTCTTAAACTGAGAATGGAAGTTCTTGGATTATCTGTTCATATAGTTATCACCGGTGTTTCTGTAATTCAGACAAACTTGGGGCACTGCAACTTTGTAATATTGTCTATATCCACTTACTCCACTTCATGTAGAATTTATGTGGTGTTTAGGATCACTTATTTCTGTAGTGATGCGCATACTAAGTTGCCTTTTACTCAAGACAATGCAAGATAGCACAGATCATTACTGGACCCCAAAAATGCATTCCTTTGTTCAGTGTGGAGGCATTTTGTATTCTGAAGAAAAAAACTTCAACCTCTAAGTGTCAGTTCTAGGTGGCTTGACTAGTCCTCTTCCTATCTACTGTGGAGGACAGATCTACCACACAGCACTGGATGTGTGCTAAACTGTTGTATCCCATTATGTAAAATGTATATTACAGTAAGTACCAGCACAGGAACTATCCAAAACAGTGGAGGACAAGCCTTACAAGAGAACAAGCAAGTACAGTGGCAGCCCAAGCTGAGCTTGCTTTGGAACCCTGCAAGACATCACTATATGCAATGTCACCAGTCCTGAATGACTACCATAAAAGATGGAGAGAAAGTAATGAACTAAAATTAAATGAATGGATTTTTAAGAACATTTGATGGATGTTTGGGGAGGGCAGTCCTTAGAGTAAAGACAAATACCTGTGTATACATCAAAGGGTGGGAAAGTGTGTGGTGGGTGGTTGTTGAGGATCCATTGACTAATTTAGGACCAGAGAGTAATGCAAATTATATGGAATAGGATATGGAGATTGTACTGAGACTGGATAAGGTGGATATAATCTTCTGCACAGCTGTATGCATGGTGTTGTGTTACTAAAACAGACCACAACATTCAGGAAATTCAAGCTCCCAACCACACACTGTCCTGAATTGGCTATGTCCCAGGGAAATGGCAACCAAGCCAGTCACCTCAGAAAGTCTTTAATTAATTCTGTGTTATGGTGATTCTCCTTGGGCTACACATTAAGATATTCAGATCTATAGGTGCTCCAAAGAAGTAAGTAGGAACTCTTGCCTCTGATTTTTCAGGTTTTGTTTTCTCTCTCATCTCTCTGGCTGCCAAAGTACTATTCTCAATGTCTTTTACCTTCCAATGACTCTGAACCTCATATTTTCTATACGTCAACTCTCCTCTGCCAACAGGGCAAAAGGGCAGATGATAAGTAAAAAAGCAGAATTTGGGGGCAGAAAGAAACAAATAACTCTGAGAAAGATGTGTACTCTGTGATTGGAATTATGAAATAATTCCAATATTTCAACTAGCTTTCTTACTTTAAAAAAAGAAAGGTCAATCAGACACACATATAACTAACTGCTACTCCAAGCCACCTGCCGTATCAGAAGCTTTCCTTGGGGATTCCCAGGAGATATGTGGGTGGGCAAAGAACTAGACAGTTTTGCTCTTGCTTAAAGAAAAGAGCTGCCATGGGGAATTTCTCCCTTCGAGCTCCTTCACTGTGTTGATTTGAGGATTTAGCTTTAGGAGTGTGCAGTTTTGCTGCACAGAAAAGAATAAAAGCTTAACAATGCAGGGTGGCATATATTCTTTAAGCAGTGGAACACAGCAAGCCATACATTTTTTGTGCAATTATTACTGCATCATGGATGGTGATGTGAAAGGCTGAATGTCAAGAGGACAGTCACTTTACTTGCTTATCATAGAATGGCCTGGGTTGAAAAGGACCTCAAAGATCATCTAGTTTCAACCCCTGTGCCACAGGCATTCTTGGCAACCACCAGACCAGACTGCCCAGAGCCACATCAAACCTGGCCTTGAATGCCTCCAGGGATGGGGCATCCACAACCTCCTTGGGTGACCTGTTCCAGTGTGTCACCATCCTCTGTGTGAAAAACTTCCTCCTAATATCTAACCTAAATATTGCCTGTCTTCTTTTAAAATTATTCCCCATTGTCCTTTCACTATCAAACCATGTCACTCCCCCTCCTGTTTATATGCTCCCTACAAGTACTGGAAGGATCACCTTCCAGTATCAGGTACCAGCTGAGATAAAATCTTAATCAAAGAAATGCAACCATAAATGAAAATCACTGATGATTTTTTAACTTAATTAATATGATAAAGGCATTACAAATTTAAGTAAAAGTTCAATCCAGATTTTCACTCCGCTTGTTTTCTATAGAATTGCTTTAAGTTATATACTGTTTTTAAAGTCTGATGATATTGAGGACCCTTTATATTATAAATGCAATTTATACACATCTCTGACATGATAAAACACCTGATAGTGCACATGACCACAATTCCTTCAGGTATTGTATCCTTTTACTAAATGCATGGATTTGGATTGCTCTGTGCTTACACAGCAGTATTAGAGGATAATGCAAGCTTTTAAGTCAAACTGTCTTATCTTAAATACAACACAAATCAAAATATATTGTGATTAATAATACTTTGTAAAGGATTTTGAGATAGTAGTGTGGCCATTAGAGTGACCTTTAATACTGTATGCTCTTCTGGGCTCCACAGTATAACAGGAATGTTAGGGTGCTCGAAGGTATCCAGAGGAGACAGCAGAGCTGATAACAAGACTGGAAGGCACATCTTGTGAGGAGAAGTTTAGGACACCTGGCTTGCCTTGTCTCAAGAAGAGACCAAGGGGCAATATTATTGCTCTCTGCAGCTCTCCAAGGAGGGGAAGCATAGCAAGGTGCCAGGCTCTGCTCATGGGAACTGATGGCAGGACAGGAAAGGCACAGAGCTGCTGGACTGCAGGGAGGCTCAGACTGGATGTTAGGAAATATTACTTTAGAGAATCACAGAATGGCTAGGGTTGGAAGCGACCTCGAGGATTATGAAGCTCCAACCCCCCCTGCCACATGCAGGACCACCAACCTCCACATCTAATAGTAGACCAGGCTGCCCAGGGCCCCATCCAATCTGGCCTTGAACACCTCCAGGACGGGGCATCCACAACCTCTCTGGGCAGCCTGTTCCAGTACCTCACCACTCTCTCTGTAAAGAACTTCCCCCTGACATCTAACCTAAATCTTCCCTTCCTCAATTTAATACCATTTCTCATTGTCCTGCAGTTATCCATCTTTTCAAAGAGTTGATTTCCCTCCTGTTTGTAGGCTCCCTTTAGGTACTGAAAGGCTGCAATGAGGTCACCCCGCAGCCTTCTTTTCTCCAGGCTTAACAACCCCAGCTCCCTCAGCCTGTCTTCGTAGGGGAGGTGCTCCAGTCCCCTGATGATCTTTGTGGCCCTCCTCTGGACCCTCTCCAACAGCTCTCCGTCTTTCTTGTACTGGGGGCTCCAGACCTGGACACAGTACTCCAGATGGGGCTTCACAAGAGCAGAGTACAGGGGGACAATCACCTCCCTGTCCCTGCTGGCCACCCCTCTTCTGATGGAGCCCAGGATACCATTTGCTTTCTGAGCTGCAAGGGCACTCTGCTGACTCATGTTAAGCTTTTCATCTATCAAGTCCCCCAGGTCCTTCTCTGCAGGGCTGCTCTCAAGGACCACTCCTTCCAGTCTGTATGGATGCCTGGGATTCCTCTGGCCCAAGTGCAAAACCTTGCACTTTGCTGTGTTGAACCTCATTAGGTTCTCCTGGACCTACCTTTCAAGCCTGTTGAGGTCCCTCTGAATGGCATCCCTTCCTTCCCCTGTGTCAACCACACCGCTCAGCTTGGTGTCGTCAGCAAACTTGCTGAGGGTGCACTCGATTCCATCATTGATGTCACTGATAAAGATGTTAAAGAGCACCGGTCCCAAGACAGACCCCTGGGGATGCTGCTCATTACCGGCCTCCATCTGGACATGGAGCCATTGATGACCACCCTCTGTCTGCAGCCTTTCTTATCCACCAATTTCTTATCCATTGAGTGGTGCACCCATCAAATCCACATCCCTCCAATTTTGAGGTAAGGATGTGGTGTGGGACCATGTCAAAGGCCTTGCTCAAGTCCAGGTAAATGACACTGGTCACCTTTCCTTGCCCACCAACGTGGTCACTCCATCCTAGAAGGCCACCAGATTGGTTAAGCATGACCATCCCTTGGTGAAGCCATGCTGGCTGTCTCAGATCACATGCTTATTCCTCATGTGATCTAGCATGCCATCCAGGATGATCTGCTCCATTATCTTCCTAGGTAAATTGCTTACAAAGTGTCCTGATTACCCTGAGGTTCATTTCCTGACCCATCTCATACTACTGTGGAATTGAGTGAATTCAAACAAACACATCTCAAACAAAGCATCTGCTGGGCTTTAGGAGTGCAATTTTTAACCTGTCTGATAAACATCTGAGAGGATCAGCTAGACTAAAGAGTTTTGGAGATTTTCACTGAATCCCAGAAAACAATTATAACTTTCTGAAATTCCAGAGGTATGCATTAATATCTTCTTGTTTAAGTGAATTACTTATTCTAGGAATAAAATTGTAATGCGTGAAAGAGTTTGAAAGAAAGAGCATGAAAGAAGACAGCTTATTCATTAATTCTACTAACAAAACAAAGTATTGTTTCATAAAATACAACCCTCATTTCTCTTAGAGTCCATTTTATTTTCACTGAATTTCTCAGCTTAAACAAGTCTACTTTATTCCAACTCAGTGGTAACTGGATATTTACCTTAAATTCTGTCTAAAGAACAATTACAAGTCCTTTAGGATACATTCTTCACCATTTTAAAAATAAATGTGTAATTTATGACAGGATCTTAGAAACCCAATAACCAGATAAACCACATCACTGAGAGGTGTAAGCTAGAGGCAATACACAGCATGTATCTTGAGGAATGAGTAAAAACCCAAATGTACAAGTTTGCCCAGAGCCATGACATTTTAAAATTATACAGAATGTGTATTTCACATTCAAGCTGTGGCATTCACGTGCTAATGGAGATTATTGGACCTTGATGACAGTATCAGTCTTTCCTAAGAATAATAAAGCAAATTCATCCCTGTTTGATGAGAATTTGCTTGACTCTTGACAAATTATTTTCATCAGAAAAAGTTATGGGGAGAAAAAAATCTGAATTTCAAAAGAAACGAAGAATTGCTGAGCAAGTGTGCTTTGATTTGATTAGAACTTGTTTTTCAGAGTTTACAAAAACACTTTTTCAGAATGCGTAAAATGTGAAGAGGAAAAGAACTGGATTGCTTAAAGTAAGAAAGAGCTTTAAAAAGGGAAATAATAGGAGATCAGGTTGAAAAAAGTAGGGACTTCTATGTGTTGAATTTCAGAAATTTGGGACTTCTTAGCTTTGGTCACAGAGTAATTTCTTTTGTGCCCAAGTTGATTTTGGCAGTCTCTCTCACAAACCTTTTTCCTCTTTCCTACTGCTCTATTTCAGTTGGTTTAATTTGCTAGTGGAATTACCTTTGTAAAACAGCCTGGATGAGAAGATCAGTGGTCATTTCTTACAAAAACTGGTAAGCCATGTCCAGCATTATCAAGCAAAACTCTAAATATAGACTCTCTTGGACCCCTCATAGACATGAGCTATTCCAGGAGCCTTGTGTAGATTCTGAAGTGCAGGCAGCCGACATTTAGAAGACAGCAGCCCGTTTCTTCCTGCTGGATCAATGTGACTAATTCAAGCTAATGAAACTGTGTGACCAAGATAAAAAAATAATGGACAAATTTACATCTCTATTTAAGAGTGCTGCTACAAGCATAGGAAACCAAACAGCTTCCAACTATTCAATGCATTGTTTGAATCCTAATGTGACCACTAGTGCTGATGCTGCAGAGACAGCGTACAAAGCACCCACAAGATGGTAAAATAATGAACTGCAATGTTGCCTTACACAGCTATTGTTGCAATCATATTTGACACAATGCTTTTTTAAAAAAGACATCCCTAGTTACCAGTGGAAGCTGTGAAGGGAAGCATTTTCAACAATCTCAACATAACCAGCCCCTTGTCCATTCATATGACTCCTTACTGCAGAGAAAGCCACAGCATGCTTTGTGTCACAGCTGAGATGTAGAATCCCTCCACATTTAGTAGTTATCAACTGCTATGAACAATCCTGCAGCTAAAAGCAGCACTAAACAGCAGAGATAAAGAAGAGTTGCTAATGAGACAACAGCACCTCTCATGAACAAACCAGGATAATATACAGTTTTTAACTGAACTGAGAGACTGTTTATAGCTAATCTCTCACATAAACCATCAAATTCTCTCTTTTTAACTATATAGTTGATATTTCTTTTTTTTTTTTTTTTCCTACAAAGCTGAACAGTAGCCATAGCAGTTGGCAAAGCATATCCCATAAACTTTTCTTACACTGTTTCTGTCCTGTTTCTCCATACTTTGGCTAACAGATTTTGGCAGAAAGTAGAAGAAAAGGCAACTACAAATTAGGACTTTGAATATTTTACCTCTAGTTTCACAGTATCAGAATCTTTGCAGAGAAGGACTTAGGGGTTCTGTTAGACAAGAAGCTGGACATGAGCCAACAATGTGTGCTCACAGCCTAAAAGGCCAACTCTATTGTGGGCTTTTATTAAAAAAGGGGTGGCCAGCACAGAGAGGGAGGTGATTGTTCCCGTCTACTCGGCTTTTGTGAGGCCACTTCTGGAGTACTGCATGCAGGCCTGAGGCCCCCAGCATAGGAAGGATGTGGAGCTCTTGGAGCAGGTCTGTAGGAGGGACATTAAGATGATCAGAGGACTGGAGCACCTCTCCTGTAAGGAAAGGTTGAGGGAACTGGGCTTGTTTAGCCTGGAAAAGAGAAGGCTCCAGGGAAACCTTATTATGGCCTTCCAATACTTGAAAGAAGCATATAAACAGGAGGGGAAACAGCTATTTCTAAGTGATAAGACAAGAGGGAATTGTTTTAAATTGAGACAGGGGAGGTTTAGGTTAGATATTAGGAGGAAGTTTTTCACACAGAGAGTGATGACACACTGGAACAGGTTGCCCAAGGAGGTTGTGGATGCCCCATCCCTGGAGGCATTCAAGGCCAGGATGGATGTGGCTCTGGGCAGCCTGGGCTGGTGGTTGGCGACCCTGCCCATAGCAGGGGGGTTGAAACTAGATGATCATTGTGGTCCTTTACAACCCAGGCTATTCTATGATTCTATGAATCTTCAGATTAAATTCTCTAAAATTTTCCCTTTTCCTCTTTAGACATGAACAAAGATACATGTCCAAGGTTAGTGAACCAAAGTTATTCCAGTTCATAGTGCAAATCTAGACAAATAAAAAGTACAGGAGGCCTAATAATTGAGATAGTTATTCAGATGACTTTAAGCTGTCTTCTGCTACCTCATGAGGAGGTATGGAGAAGGCAAAGCCTGAGTTGTCCCATTTAAGGAAAAGGAGATACTCTGGTCACCATGAAAGTGGCTGCACATCAGAACAGGAGTCCAGAGACGCTGTGGAGTTTTCATCCCTGCAGATGTTTGACCCTAACTGCCTAAAGCCCTGGGCAACCTAAATCAATTGGCTTTGTTCTGAGAGGGAGATTGGAGCAAGACCTCCAGAGGTCTTCTCCAAACTAGATTTGTCTGTCAATTGTACCTGTCATCACAAATGAATTAATACATCCACCAAGCTAGAACTATATAAAAATAGTTCTATAGATAGAATATGATTCTATCATTGCTTTTTCTAATATAAAATTCAGATTTAAACGCAGCAATTTTGACTTAGCAGAATTTAGTGAAACATTGAAATTCTTTAATAAAATATATATTTCCCATATCAAGTGTCTGTTCCTCCCCCTCTCTGTCTTGTTACTTGGAAGTAACGGGATGGACAGTTTTTTTTCCAAAAAACTTGGAAATAATCAGTCCACCTGAAGCCATTTTTAATGGGTACATAAAATAAAAATGATCTTTCAAAGATCTCTTCTCAGGTGAATGCTGTGATGACAGATTTTGAAAGTGAATAGTAGTACTTCAAAGTACATTGAGCTAACAAGCTGCTAGAACAGAATCAACACTGCTGAATAATTCAGTGCTGTTAAACTATTCTACCACCTGCACCTATTATTCTCACACTTAGTAACACCGTTCCTACACCTGAGAAAGCCAAAATCAAACTCCTTACTTATCATGAAATCAGAAATACATTTATTTTCCCAGGCTGTGATGCTAATATCACTAAATATGCATTTCTGTGTATAATATTTTAAGTCTGTATGCATCAAGAGACGTAACTACTGAATTACTAACACATGATTGGTTGTCATGGTATCCTGACCCTCCGAAACAGTCCAAACTAAGGCATGCCACCCATTTGTCCTAAAAAAACATTTCTGTGTTGACAGTTAGAGCCATGACAAATCCTGAATCACCAACATTTGTTATTTGCCATTACTGATGGTGTTTCAGTTTAATACAAACTCTCCCTTGTCGGAAGGGCTTTGCTCCTTTAGAGTGGCCTTCAGGTCACAGTCCTGCCACTGATCTGCTATGTGACCCAGAATAAGTGTTTGCCATCGTGACTGTCTCCATCTTCGTTCTCCTGAGACAAGGAGACATGTTGTCTGACGTTACAGTTTTGGGGAGTCTGCTAAAAACCAGCAACTCACTCTGTTAACTGCTCTGGAATTAGTACTGCACAGCATGAAATCTACACTCTCTTTGGAAAAATTAGTCAGTCCACAACTTTTCTGAGCCTCTCTACCTCTTGCTGATGGTTTATAAGACCATTCTTGGGGTTTGCAGTCAAGTACTTCCTTTTCTTTTGATGCATCAAACTTTTTTGATATGTATGTTACCAACATACATATCAAGATCAATCGCTCCCTATTTCAGAAGTTTCGGTCTCTTTGTGATGCAGATAGATGTTGAAGTATCAGTTTACAGTCTTCAAGAAATCCAACCAGCATGAGGTGGTCCAATAAAACACTGAGGGTTGCCGTAAGACTTTGCTCCATCTACTGACTCCTCAGCTGTTGAAAATGAGACAGCAGGCCACTAGGAAAATCTCCTGTCAAATAGTGTTTGTGTTTGTGTTACAAATGCTTTAGTGTATTCAATTTAAAATTAGCAGTGCTCATGTCTTTTAATAAAATAACGTTTTTTCTGGTTGCAGCAAGCACACCATTAAAATTTCTGTGGTGGAGAAAATGGCATTCAGTAGCTACTTAGGAACATTTCCCATGGGCAGTGTGGTTATTATTCAACATCAGCATCAGTTTTAACCACAGCACACTGTGGGCCAGTGTAAGAGCTCAGTGTCCTAAAGCTGTCATCCAGTCACATAATTTCAGATCTTCAGTCTCTGATTCAGCCCTTGCTGACATCCTGAGAAAAATCATCTTGAGGATTGCCTAGAGATATTCTTGTGTTTCACCTGGCATATCACTGTGCTGCAAGAGAGCTCTGATATGGAGGGAATCAAACCTCCCTTCTGCAGGTTTGGGAAGAGTCTCGATAGATTATTTTTCCCAAGAGGCTGAGCTGAAAACAGTGTCCTCTTCTAGGTTTTCTTCTAGGGCTTCTTCATCAGTCCAAAACAGATTTACATGCTCAGGGCCTGTAAGTTACAAAAGCACGTCTACAGGGGACCTTGATTTAGTGTTCAGTTTCCACCATTAGCAGAAGCTTGGTGTACAGTGGAGATCAGAAATGAGATTTCAAGAAAAAAATTTCTTATTCTTTCGAGATGGGAGGATAGTAATCTTCCACAGAAAGTCTTTCACAGACTTTCAGTGAAAAACATTTATCTGGTGGAGAGAGAGAGAGTATTAATTTGATGGATGATAATTTCTCCAGGCTCCACCTGAAACATATTATCTTAAAAGATGAAAAAAATGTAAGCTTAACTTTATTTCTAGGTGCTGTAGCGTATATTTGCTTAAAATATGTTCACTTAGAAAGGGTTTCTTCAATTAATAACTGCAGATGGAAATGCAGTTTTCCCTCCATCATGGTTCGTTGCCCTTTTCTAATACACCCCTAGTATGTAGCTCCTAGTTATTATCTCCCAGGAGATTTTCTCACATTAGAGATCAGTTACATTGCCTTAAAGGAAAACTTGTTTTCTATTAATCAGTTTTTTAATTCTCGCTAATGTTTTACACTGCTGACATTTAAAAGAATCATTATTGCCCAGTAATGAGACGCTGCCACATTCCACAGCAGTGTAAGATTATTATTGGTGATTCACTTATTACCCTAATTATCAGCATCCTTCCATGTAAATAGTATTTTCACAAGGAAATATTTCATTCTTCAACAACATTAAGATATGCTCCCACTTTTCCTAGTCCATACTGAACAAGTTCCAATTTAGTCGCCTCATTTTTCTTTGAGTTTTTACAGTGAGCCTGGGTTTTGTGAATGAAGCTCAGCACCACTGTCGCCTTGTAGTTTGCATGACTATTCACACCCACCACAGAATAAGCTGTGAAGGTTTCCTGCCTCCTCTGCAGTGGTACAAATGCTATAAAAACAGAGAACAACGGCAAATTGTGGAATTATTTTCTCAGCAGCAGTCACCTAACATCTCTTGGCTTTGGCAAAGCTCTTACGACACAACCTCTGTTTTGACCAGCTAAAAGTCTGAGTCCTCCCAGTTTTCTGAGGAACACCAGTGCATGGGGGGCTGCTTCACTTTCCCCCATTTCAGAGCAAGGCTGCAGATGCTAATGACTGGGGAAAATGAAGCTAGCACTGAACACACTCTGCATCAGTGGAAGGGGCATGAGCTGATCTCAGTCTTATACATACGTTCCCAGGAGAGGAAAGAGAGATATCTCTGCTGTTTTCCTTGCTGTGGTGTAATCCCAACACAGACTATGCTCTTCAAAGCCCTGAGAGATGGTGGTTTAAGATAAAATGCACTAAATTGATCCACTGGATTTAAGGTGCTAAAAATTCAAAAGGTAAGAAAAGATTGCTGGGCATGCCAGCCACTTTAAAAACACCATTGAGATTTTGTCAATCTGCTAAGAAGACACCAGTGAATTTGCATGAGGAAACTGGGATAACTCCTGCAGTTGGACTCCTGCAGTGCGGGGCTAGCTGGCACTGGTCCTCAATATTGCCATATGTATCACGGCCTAAAAGCCCTGAGCTGTGCTTCTACAACTTACTGACGAAGGGTGAGTGTGTCATCTGTAGAATGTACCTTACCTACCTCTAAAATTGCTAACGCAGATGCCTGTGTCAATACAAAGGCAATGGAAAACCTGTAGCAGAGGTTCCAGCTCTGCTGGAAGTCAACAAACTTCCTTCTTGGGTTTGGTATTTCACAGTTACACTGTTGTAAGAAGGTGGCTAAGGTGGTTTTTGACTATTCTAACCAATGCTTAAACCCTAACTGCAACATAATCCTGTGCTGTATCTACATAACTTGCACATGTTGGCGTACTCTCATACATAGCTGATTGGAAAGAGGGTGAACTCAAAATTTTTGCAGCTGCGTAACATATTCAGAGGACAAGTAGGTACTGTGAAGTCTCATATACAGAGGATCTTTGTACACAGTTCAATACTGTGTGAAGGGCACAAAGCAGCTTGTGAGATAGAAATTGATATTTTCTCATAATATCAAAGGTGCCTCACAGTGTGAAGGATGAAACAGAGATAAACATGAAAGGTCAAGAAGAAATCCCCAAATATAAAAGCAGTCAGCCCGGGCCCTGGAAACTTTCGTTTTAATAACAGTCAAGGAAGTGAGCTATTTATTCTAAAATTTGTATCTTTTCACTGTTTAAAACTTTCCTGGGATCTCATGTAGTGTTAGCAAAATCTTTCTAAAATACGAGAAATTTATGTTTACTGAGCTGAAAGTCATCACCCTAGATAAAATCTGCACACATGAAAGAAAGAAGTTTTTCATTAAATTACCTATGAAAAGCCCAACATTATAACTCACTGTAAGCCTGCTGAATTTTTAGTGTATCAAAATTAATGATATAGTTGAGAGCAATTTTGCATAAGCCAGTGACTTTTCTCCTTCACAGGTATATTTAAACATTTAGATTCACTGGAGAATTACATTAATGAATGTGCTGCAGAGCATATTAGAAATGGACTCATGCTGAAAGTTTGTTTGTTTTGCATAGCAATTCTGTTTCTGGCTCTTGCCAATGATTGCTGCTGTTACTTCAATCCAAATCACTTAATCATCTGGCGGAGGAAAAAACAAGCAAAAAAAAAAAATAGAAGAGGAAAACATCAGGCTGAGCCTTTGGAAACAGAACAGTACCTTTGGCATAAGTTGACTGCTTCCTGAGGCTGATGCTCTGAGATGGTATCACTTAGCCTTTAAGAGGCCGTACAATGCCACTGCTTAACTGCATTTTTACCTCTGACAGAGCTCTGGAAATCCAGGTTGTTGAGGAGAGGTGGGCAGAGCATGCGCAAAGGGCTGTGTCAGAAGGTCCCTTGTCGCCCACCAGATGTGGTATTCTGGCCCCAACTCTCCACTAAGGGCAGAAGAAGCAAACGTCCCACGGACCTCCTACCTCCCACAGTTTCATCTCGTCTGTCTTTCAGTTTTGCACACAATTTATCATTTTTTTAATAATGAAATTCCTTTTAATGCAAATGTAAAGCACTTAAAGGCATTGCATCACTAGAGTCTTGACCACTGATTCACAGATACTTCTTGTGGTGATGATTGTGTGCTCTTAGATGCTGATGTTACAGATTGCCTGAAAAGTAGCATCAAATTGCACTGACATGAAGAATGTGTTACCTGACAGCTAATAATTGCCAGCCACACCTTGCTTAAAGAAAGGATACCTACTGCACTGCAGTACAATGCTAATTTTCAGTGAAACTGCATGCAACACCATTCCCATTAGTGCAGTAGGCCCAGAATCACTGTTTCAGGATGTTTTGACGTGGTGGGCACTGACCAAAAATGTGGCTACCCTTATGATCACACACATTTGGAAGAAGATCTAACCATGTGATGTTACTTGCTCCTATGGCATAAACTCTGAAATAAGGAAAAACAGGTCTTAAAAGAGATACCATGCCTGTCCGACTGGGAAATGATTAACAGGAACCGTGAGAGTACCACCGTGCCACAGATACTGTCATATGCCAGGAGCTGTTGACAGGCCATAGCTCGTGCTGTTTCTCTAAGACTCTCCAATATTTTCCTTAACCATGCTCTTATCATCTCAGGCTGCTCAGCAGCACTCCTCACTTCCCAGATGTCTTGGCCAGGTCCAGTGCTTCAGAACAGTCTTCACTGGAACTCCTCAGCCCAGGTTCCCTAAATGATGAGGGATTAGTACATACAGCTTTAAGGAGTTTGGGAAGAAAAGATATTTCCACATTAATAAAACATGTTACTCTAGAAATACCAATTAAAAAAAAAATAATCTTGAATACTGTTATGATAAAAGTGCATTAAGTATTTAAAAGCTGTGTAACTTCACTACGCTTCCCAGCTGCCCTTCATCTGAGATGAACCATATTTTTCCCTGACCTCCTCTGAGACCAGATGGCCTTCAATTAAATACGTATGTAAGTTGCTCTGAAAGTAATGCTTCCTATTTATTTCCATGAAAACTACTACAGATACAAAGAGCATGACACCATCTTATAGAGCAAATTCTCAGATACCCACTTTTTCATCATAGTCACCACCATTAGCTCTGCCTTTTCCTCAGTGATGAAAACAGTGCTTTCCAGTTTGTTACCTTGAGAGAAGTGCCCACTATTCCTTTCTAGCCTGAAGAACTGTCTCCTTCCTTTATCTGGTCAGGTGAGTAGTCGGCCTCTATCTCCCTTTCAGTGCCTTAAAACAGCAGCTTCTCTTGAAAAATAAGAATTTTCTTTCTCCACATTCTCCTGAAGTTCTTTCCTCCTAAAAATAACGCCAGCACAATTTGAAATATTGCTTCAGGCAACTGATACTTTTTCTTGGAAGAATGAAAATCAGCAAACATGAAATACCAAGTAAACCACAAAACAGAGCAATGTGAACAAACACAGTAGGCTACATTCTCAAAAAGCAAAAATTGATACAACACTGCTGAAATCAGTTCAACTAAGGCCGTTTAAAATAAGTAAAAATAAAAGACCTGTACCATAAGGCCAATTACACTGTTACTTTTTACTTCTGTGTTGAAAGTTTTGGAACAGAGCACTTAGTGTTAAGATTCACTACTTTTTAAAGACCTCAGATTTCTATTCCCTTCATCTAACATTTTCCTAATTATCATGTATCCCCTTTCTACTAAATATATGCAGAAATTTTTCAAGGGCTCCTCACTAAGTTGAAACTTATTGTGTAGATGCTTCAGAAGTAGCTACCATACAATTGTGTTTCCTTGTGGTTTTGGCAGACGTTCCTCAAGCTTCTCTCCCAAATGCTGTTGTATGGAGATAAGAAATGTGCAGACCTGAGCAAATGCACAAGAACTTGCACACTACAGGAACTTTAATAATGCAATCACACACATTCAGATATGGGATTTCTGGTCTTTTGTGTTAACATTCTTCACACACCACTAGTTGGAGTTCTACTGGGCACCAGATGACAACGTGCAGTGGTGTGGCGGCATGTCACATGCTCCATTAAAAAATACTTGTTTTGCAATTACTGATAAAATGTACCACTGTCTGTTTTTTCTTTTAAGTTTTATGGAGATAGAAGATAATACTCAGACCCAGGATAACTGAGAACCATTATTAACACACAGAAGTTGATGAGACTCTAAAGACAGCTTGGAGTTATGGATGATGATTAGGCAACAATAAGATTTAAAATGAGTATAAATTTCAAAACTCGTTTGGTAATCTATATGTGAGAATATAATAATTCTAAAGGTTTTTCAAGAATTCATGTTGAAAGCAGTGAACAACTCCAGACAGGGGTCTACCACAGATTTACTATTGAAACTGTAATGGCTTGAGTTCATGAGCAGTTAACATCTCACCACCTCTTTCTGGAAGTTACAGGCACAAAGTGCAAGGTCTGTGTAATAGCAACCTGCAGAACTGTTCCCAGGCTGGCTGATATCCTCCTCTGGCCACTTGTGATCCACCAGAATGGACACAAATTGTCACTTTTTCAATCTAGAGAAGCGAACGCTCTGGGGAGATGTTTTAGTAGCCTGCAAGTAGTTAAAGAGAGTCAACCTGAAAGATGGAAAGAGACTCCTTTTTTTCAGAGAGTGTAGTGACAGGACAATGGGGACTAGCTTTAAATTGAAAGAGGGTAGATTTAGATTGAATATTTGGAAGAAATTATTTCCTATGAGGTTCATGAAGCACTGGAATAGGTTTCACAGAGAAGCTGTAGATGCCCCACCCCTGGCTATGTTCAAGGCCAGGTTGAATGGGGCTTTGGGAAACCTGGTCTAACTAGAGGTGTCTGTGATCCATGACAGGTAAATAGAATTAGTTTGTCTTTAAGGTCCCTCCTACCCAAGCCATTCTGTGATTCTTTTATTCTGTAATTATTGTCATCATTGCTTGATAGATACCTCATTTTCCAGTAGCTACCTAGATTTCAGGTGCTAGGCCCAGCATACTAGAATGGGACACTTGGAAAGACAGATGAAGTGAAGACACTGTAGAGAATGTGATCAAGAAACTCTCTCCCATACTGACATAAATTCTTAAGCCTCGTATGTGCATTTGCATGTTTCCTCCTGCTCTTACCTAGATCCACCAAAGGGAGAAAAACAGTGCTTATTCTAACATCATTATAGTAACAAGGCAGTATGGAGTACCTCACACCTCATTCATATGCCAGCCACTGCCACCTGTGTCAACAGTGTGCTCCAAAAAATCTGGTTAGAAGCGGCTTTTAACTATCTAGTAATTTATTTTGCAATGTATCAGGCTGTGTTCTCTTCAGCAGCTAATTTTTGTTCTAAAATAATTTGTCTGTATGGTAAAAGGTCTGCCAGGTCAAAAAAGGACAGGTATTAAAATGGTTACAACATTAATTCAATAATAAAAAAGAACTGTAATAAACACATTTCTCACAGCTTTGTCTTACTAGCACGTAGACACAAATTTTGGCTTGACATTTGCAGGCTGACAGCATCTGTGCCATATTTTCTCTGCAAGTGGCAAGGAAGAAGGTTGGAATTAATATTTGCTTAGGTCTTTTTTTAAGCTAGCTTTATTTAGTACACTCCCAACAGGCAAGCACAAGCTGTGGTCTCTAAAAACCTCATTTTTCATTCCCTTTTCTAATGTAAATCCTGAATGTGTCTAAGATTTGCCATCATTAAATATCAAGAGACCAGAGTGTTGTGTGTGGCAGTGCTCTTTTTGTGAGTAAGAGAGATAGCCAGCTTTAACCAGAGGCAAAACAAAAAGATCTTAGAACTGGGCTTTGCACTTGCATCAGTCTATAAGTATCAAGCTGTGTTTTCAAAGAATGTAACATTTTGTTTACCGTGACTTTTTATTAAAGATTGCTCATTTATTGTCTCTGTGTTATTTTCTCAGGCTAATCTTTTGGGACAGCAAGACAGCTGGCTTCCCCTCTACCCATACTTCTCACATGACTGGGTGTGAATGGACTTCTTTGACTTCATTAGAGTTATCCCAGTTTTAACCGTCATGGTGAAAATAGACTGTCCAGATGGCTCTTGCTGCAGACTGTGTTCTGCTGCTCACCCTTGAAGGTGGAGAAGTTTCCAAGACATGCTATATAGCATGGGATTATACATGTAAAAACACACCTCCTCAGAGCTACAGTTGACAAATTCATCAGTGTGATTTCCAGATAAATTCCAGGTTGTTAGTGGCCCTTGTCATTTCATTGTTTTGTTTTTGACTTTTTCACCTGACATCATTTATACCTGGATTCTGGTTTTGGCTCTGGCTGAAAAGCCCTTGCCTTCATGCATAAGTCTGTGCCACCCCTTGACTGAAGATACCATCATTGTTCTTCTTCCTTAAGAACACATTCTTTTCAAGTGAATGTACTCACTTTAATATCCTCCGATTGAACAACAGCCAGACAATATCCCACTTCCATGAAATGTCCCATCAAGATCAAAATAAGTATTTGTTCTTCCTTACACCCTTCCATGCAAGAGTAATGAAGGGAACAACACAGGCTAATTCATTTTGCTTACTTCATTAGCCTCTCCTTGTTGAAAACATGGATGACCCTGGGGACTAGAAGGAAGAAACAGAGTTAACAGAAAATACAGAACAATTACAGCTAATACTTCAAATACACCTTTGTTCAGTTCACTTTTTCCACTCTACCTGCTGCAGCCTGGTTTCCTACAGAACTTAGCTCTGCGGTTGGTTCCCTGACAACTTCTTCACCTATAGTCATTTTTAGGTTGAGAGCAGAGGGGATCAGACAGTTCTAGAAACATGGCAGGAGAAAGAAACATACAGTTCTTCTAATAGTACCTTTCTAGAGGAAGAACACGATATAGCAATATCCAAGTGGTAGGGAGAATTTATGAGCATGATAATGGCAAATGAAAATTTCACCAATATTTACTTTCTTTTCAGTACCAATCTACATTCACCAGCTTTGGGAGAAAGCCTCCGGAAACCAAGCACTATTAACTTTACTGTTTATTGAACTACTCCTCTGTTTGCAGTGCTCTGTCTGTACCTATCTTGGAAGGTTCTGGGGGCACGTCCCAGCTTTGTTCTGTTGGCACAGCAATAAGCATTGTACAAAACCTCCACTGAAAGATCACCCCTGGGATGCAATTCTAATAACCCCTGCTCTTCTAGATAGGGCAAATTAAACTCTTTAACCTTGTTACCATGAAGACCTAGGTAGGCTTCATGTGAAGTCGCTATGGCAAAGAATCTAAGTACCTATGGCAGGTTCAAGACCACTGAGCACCCACAGCAGTCAGAGCTGTGGTTCAGAAGAAGGACTTTCCTGTCTGGCCAAGATATCATTCCAATCAGAGAGAACAACAAAAAACTTGCAGAGATAGATGTACGTGTAATGGCTGGCCAACCAGTTAACTTGTTCATCAGCCATTTCCTGCATGGCATGCTAATTCAAGCACTGAAAAAGCAACCTGCAAATTGATGCATGTACATTTTGTGGTCTCTTAATTGGTTGTTAAGGTTAAGATTAAGAAATGAGCAAACAATTTGTTGTTATCGTGAACAGTTTTAAGCTTCAGGCAGCTTTTGAGCATACTCCTAACTACACATTTATTTACAGTCTATTACTGCATACAAGAAAGTGCCAGGAGAAAAAAAATTCTCATAAAGCAGCTTTCATGCCAACAGTGACAACCCGCTTAGCATTTCCCACTGCTGGGGTTAAGTGCTGGAACATGTCAGAACAAACTAAAGAACATTAGGAGAAGACAGAAGGTCATCCAGACACTTTGTTTCTCTGATTCTGGGAGCAAGTAGGCGTGTCTGAGAGGACAGAAAGCTGGTGAGGGTGACTAGGTAGCCACAAGACACTAAATCTGGAAAGAGAATTTTTCATGGGTTTAGGAAGACTCAGACAGGTTTAGGAAAACTCTGCAGGCAGAGTTCCCCATTGTGGTGATGCTGGCAACTCTGCACCAGCACTGCTGCATGTTATGCAGTAAAAATGACCATCTTATTCACCTGCTTTATACATTTATAAACAAAAACCAAGCTGACAGGCAGTGAGCAGTTAGGCCCAGTTCTAGAAGTGCATCACATTTGTACAAGACTATCTGCAGCATGAAGTGTACCAATGATGACAGGAATAAACACACTGATCAGTGGGACATTTCTCTGTCGCATCACTTAGAGCGTTTCAGTCTCAGTCATCTCATCAGTTGTGTAAATCCAGTCTCACAATAATTAAAAGCAGATCCAGATTACATTATGCAATACATTGCACACTCAAGGGTACAGATCAGATACAAAAATGCAGATTGTGGCCAATTAATCAGGACAGCAGTAGGGAGGAACATGCCACACATCAGAGAAGCAAAGTGCAGCCTGCTTATTCCAGTCCTCATTGTAAAAAACAATTGCAATTCCAGCATTTAATGCAAAAAACAGTTATCTTTCCTGGCTAATCGCTGGCAGATGGGAACAGAAGTTTGTGTTTCCTTCCAGATAGGCAGCTTAGTGCATTAGTGGTTCTTCACTGCATTGGCTGTTTGGGTGGTAATGTCATATGCAGAACAAATGCACTAAGTCAGCAGGACAGAACCAGTGAACAGTTAACAGAACCAGCAGCCAAATGACACATTACAGCCACCGCTTTCTTCACTATACACAAACATATATATGTCCTGTACTGTCAGGGCTTCTGTTCTAGCCCTTTCCCCACTGACAACAGCAAGTCTTTCTCATTGCTTTCCTCTCACGTGGTGGTATTATTTTCTTGAGTCTTGTAAAACCTGAAAGCTGTTACACATCCACCCTTCAGAAGGATGCAGACCTGGTGATGAACCCAGTGAAGTTATTAGCCTGTTCAGACCTTTTCATCCCTACTCAGAGCTGATAAGCCATTCTGTGCAACTGAAGACATCCTACTGTTTCAATTAATCAGGCCAAAGTATTTCTTTCATGCTTTGGTGGTGTGTTGTTTTGATTTTTACTGAGCAGCATGATCTGCTGTTCTCCTCCCCAGCAAAGGGGAACAGAAGAGAAGAGGTGGTTCTGGTGACTGCCAGGGGGCCTGCAGGCCACCCCGTGCCTCTCCAGGCCTGCAGGGACATCCTGGCCTGCTCAACCTCGAGGAAACAAAACCCTAAAAATTAGGATTTATCATAAATCTGTGCTACGTGCCTTTCCACGTGTTCCACTGAGTTCCACAGTCATCTTCAAGTAATGTTTTTCTTGAGATTGCTCTAGATTTGTGAGCTTAAGCAGATCATGCAAGAGAATTAGTAAAGATAAAAATCTTTAAAAAGAACTGCTGAAGCACTGCTGCTGAATGACCTCAGAGAATAAGAAGGAGCTTAAAAATCCTTTCTTACCAGAAAACACTTTGACTTTCACAAAAGTATGAGCATCTGAACAGGCTTGGTCACAGTCCCTTTTCAGCTTGTGTCATATTTGATTTTATTAAATTTTACTGGTTGTGTACGAGCAATAAAGAAAGTCAAGGATAAGCATGCTGTCCCCATGAAACTGGAATTACCTCTATCAGGATCTGTTTTGCTCTGTGTAAACTCTTTTGTACCCTAAGGGTAAAAAAAAACGTATTTTGGAATAAGGCAGAATCTCCCTTCACTAGCCAGCCCTCCTCTTAGCAGTCTTATGCTGTGTCAGGGCTGTTGGGGTTCTATTTGTTTTATTTCAGCAGTCCAGGCCGTCTTCTACTAATAAATTTTACCATGCCCAGAGCATTTTCCAAGTAGTTCATTCAGAAAGCCTGACCAGGGAAGTTCAGTTCAAAAAGCCACAAGTGCCTCAGACCCTGCCTACGCTGCCCTCCCAGAGCATTTCACAACCTGCCCAAAGCAGTTTTTCTGTGCATTGGTGGTTTGTTTTCTCATTGCTGACTTCTACCACAGTTTTACCTTTACTCACAAGGTTACCATGGAAACTTCTGTGCATGAAAAACTGGGAAGATCCTACTGTAGAACTGGTGAATACATAAATCAGCAAATAGGGAAATAAGTTCGAAATTTAAGCTTGGGAGCCCTGTATTAAGCAAGGATTCATGTGTGCACAATTTCGTATGTGCCATAACTCAGCTCATGTCAAGTGGCAAGAAACATGCCTTTTCCTGGCAGAAGCCTTGAAAGCTCACCTTTTTTAGGTACTGAACAAAAATCTAGAGGGTGTAAGGAAGATTCAGTCTTCACGAATGAAAATATTTGATTATTAAAAAAATTCTAGAGTGTACCAAAAACAAGGCTTCCCACAGCTCGTCCCAGGCAATTTTTTGGACTTTTTTAGCCTTGCGACTGCAACCACTTTCCCTCCTTTCCTAGTAGCATTAATTAATTTTAACTTATATTTCATGAAGGAATAAATCTCTCATATATTTCTGCTATCCAGGCCAATCACTCTCTTGACTCTGTCTTCCTTTTCCACTGCAGTTTAATAAATCAGAATTTAATTTGCTGGTTTGATGCATTTTTCTGAAAATGAGGGGTACATTACACACAGAGAAAGTAATGCTAGCTCAGTAAACTCCATGGCTGTCAGATACCACTGCAAAGGAGAACAGCTCATATGCTATACATCACAGTGAAAGACAAAGAGTTGTTGAAAAAGTGGATTTGGTTTTTTTTGTTGTTGTTGTTCTCTGTTGTTTTATCTTTCTCCTCCAATAAATTTTAGTTTCTCTATGTAATACATGTGTTATAACAGTTACTATGGTTATCTAAGTCGCCGATGCTCATAAAGGAATTAAGCTAGTAAGAATTGAGCTTATCACTCAGGAAAGCACCTTCTTTTCTTTTCTCTCTTCTGTTTACCTGACGGTTAGCTGCAGCATCAGAGAGACTTGTAGCCAGCTGTCTGTGCTCACAACAGCTGTGCTGAGCAAGCCTTGGGAGCAAAGCTGAGGACTGTGCTCCCCCTTAATCCTGTACCCTCCTGAGGACTCAAACAGACCTGCTAAATAAATTGACCCTACTCTGCAGTAACCTTCAGGGAGGGCACAGTTGCAGCCCCGTGCTCCTTTCTTACAAGATATGCTTTCTTTTGAAGGGTAAAGCACCACACAACCTCACTTTCAGTGGTGTCTCAGGAGACTGAAGGTTAAAAACCATGCCATTTCCTATTACTCATATAGGACGCAGTAGAAACAACCTGTGTTTAGATAGATAGAAAGCTATAGCTTCTATTACTAATTAGGTCTTTTCATTGCTTTATTGCCTAACAAGTTATTATTTCATCAGCTTTCCTTAATCCTGTCTTGTGGAGAAAGGATTTTCCACTACTATCTGTCTGCAAAGTCTATGTCTCTGCAAAATTTTCTCTTCTTGTTCTGAGTTGTTCATATTGTCAAGGCTCCATGGAAGCACTGGAGTTTTCATTAGTCAGGTATTTGTGTAGTAAAACTCATACTTGACTTTACGCACAAGGGAGTGCAAAGCAGAAATTTCTATGAAAGAAAAGAATGAAGTGATACCTTTGAATGCCTCAAAGGCAGCTCCCAGGGATTCATGTCATCAGGAAAGCCAATTTGCAGCAAATCACTGTGCCAGAATACATATTATTTTGTATTTAAAAATGATCAATAGCAGTTAAGATGGGGAGATTAAGGTAAAGCTGCCCTGTGTCACTAATTGAAGAAAACAGTGAAATACTTTTGCTGAAAATTAGATTTTAAATATCGGGACTGCTCCGAAACTGATTTCAGTGTGTTAGCCCACAATGTCAGATGTGGATATAGAATCATAGAATCATGGAATCATAGGATCAGGTTGGAAAAAACCTCCAAGTTCATCCTGTCCAACTGCCTGATCCAACTTATCACCAATATTTCCCACTAAACCATGTTCCTCAGTACATCTGATGGTGATTCTACCACCTCCCTGGGCAGCCCATTCCAGAGCCTGACCACTCTTTCTGAGAAGTTTATCCTAATGTCCAACCTGAATCTCCCCAGGTACAACTTAAGGGCATTCCCTCTAGTCCTATCACTAGCTACACAGAAAAAGAGTCAAAATCCCACCTCACCACAACCCGCCTTCAGGTAGTTGTAGAAAATGATGTCACCCCTGAGCTTCCTCTCCTCCAGGCTAAATAATCCCAGTTCCCTCGGCCACTTACAACGAGATTTGTAGTCCAGACCTCTTACCAGTTCAGGTGCTGTTCTCTGGATATGCTCCAGGGCCTCAATGTCTTTCTTTTAGTAAGGCACACAAAAATGTACCAGGACTTGAGATGTGGCCTCACCAGGGATGAGTACAGAGAGAAGATCACTTCTTTGCTCCTACTGGCAACGCTATTTCTAATACAAGCCAGAGTGCCTTCCTGACCACCTGTACACACTGCTAGCTCATGTTCAGCCAAGTGCTGACAAACAAGTCCATTTCTTCTACACAGCCTTCCAGCCGCACTACCCCAAGCCTGTAGCTTTGCCTGAGGTTGTTGTGGCTGAAGTACAGGACCCAGCACTTGGTCCTGTTGAACTTCATCCCATTGGCTTCAGCCCAGCTAACCAGCCTGTCCAGATCCTTCTGTAGTGCCTTCCTACTCCCAGGTAGATCAGCATTTCCTACCAACTGGAAGTCATCTGCAAACTTAGTGAGGGTGCACTCAATGCCTTCTTCCAGCTCATCACCAGCCAGCTTGCTCACAGTACTGTGAGGCAATAGGTTGTGTGTTTCTGCAGTGATGACAGTGACAGTGGGTCATTTCTACTGGTACAGATTGTTATGAGCGTGGCGTGCAGGCTTACATTCATTGCTGACAAAAATGCATTTCTAGTGGTGGCGACAGTGTAGAAAAACAGTGCTTTGTAGCTGAGAATTTGCTCTATCAAATAGTGTTATCATGGTCTTTGTATCTGTCACAAAGCAAGTTGACCACAGATCCTCACCCTGGGAAGAGTGGGAGGAAAGGAAAGGATAGGGAGATGGGCCTGAACAAAGAAAAAACAGTGGCAGTGAGCTAAGGGAAAACAGTTTACTAAATAAGGTAGTGGAATGTGAGATAATACAATATAATACAATATGGTTGGAACTGAAGCTAATAAATCAAATAAAATAACAAAGAGAGAGTTTCTGAAATTGAAGTCCAAACTCTGATGCTATAGCCGAAGCAGACAGGAAGCAAAGAAGGAAGTCTCATGACTCCCACCCTGTTTTATCTTTCCCTCTGAATGGAAAATGGAAACAGAAAAATGAAGTCTTATGAGAATTGTATTTCATTCCTTTCTTCTGAGACCAAGAGACAATCAACAATCCATGTAACTGCAGCATTAACTTTTTAACTCCCAGTGCACCACATGATGTTATGATGTGGAATACCAATAAAAAA